>PVKS010004559.1:0-92051 GCA_004027875.1 Aplodontia rufa
TAGGGAGCTTTCGCCCCTGTTGCACTGAAAGTCATTCAATTTGAGGCTTTGTTAGGTCAGCCGTCTGTCCTACTGCTTCAACATAAATTCTAGTATCAGCAGATGAGAGAAACCATTCGGCCCTTAAGTCTCTGAGCTTGGGAGACTTCACTAAGCATAATTCTGTCCATCTCCATCCATTTGACTTCGAAAGCTATAACATCGTCTTCTCTGATGGCCGAGTAGTATTCCATAGTATATATGAACCAAAGCTTTTGTATCCGCTCATTAAGTGAGGGGCATCTGGGTTGGTTCCATAATCTAGCTATAGTAAATTGAGCTGCTATAAACATTGTTGAAGCCACATCGCTATAATACGCTGATTCTAAATCTTTTGGGAAAATTCCCAGGAGTGGGATAGCTGGGTCGTAAGGTGGTTCCATCCTTAATTTTTTGAGGATTCTCCATACTGCTTTCCATAGTGGCTGAACCAGTTTGCAGTCCCACCAGCAGTGTAGTAGTGTTTCTCTTTTCCCACCAAACTCTAGGTCTTAACATGGGAAAGCCACCCAGCAGTCACCTAAAGCTGGCTGTCATCCCTCCCTAAATGGCAGGGCTACTGGGCATCTTCTGACAGCCCCAGGAGTGGATGCTCACTACTTGCTGAACAGATTGCTTTCTGGGCAGGCCTAACTTTTAGACAATCGTTCTTAACGTGAGATTGTCATTCACTTCCCTGTAGCTTTTGACTGTAGGTCTTGGTTTACCCACTGATGACTCATGAGTAGATACTCCCAGACAAGAGTCTTTCCCATAGTGCGAGGCTCCTCTCCAGTTTCCACTACGGCTCTCTATTTTTGGACACCAAGCATCCCCAACCCTTCACTTGGCTTCACCTGTCATGGTCCTGGTTTTCATCTCTCAGGAGACCCCCAGAGCTGGACATGCTGCTCTGGATGTGGGCTGAGCAGCAGGCAGAAGAGCAGGACCCTTCCCCCCGCAGAGCTGGACACTGGTGCTTCAACGTCCATAGCACAAGACCTCATCCATTTCTAGCCTATAAAGCTACAACCCCATCTTCTGGGGTTTTAGTGTACTGCCACTTAGCTCTGTTTTCCCCCCTCTGGTGGTTTTGCAACTGTAGGTATACATAAAATTTGTCCTGAATTCTCCTTCTCTGATGTCTCAGGGTAAATGCCATGTGTCTTTCTGACCCTGGGGAGATTTCTCAGTATGAAGTACTATGATTGCTGCTTCTACTTCTCAACTGAGGTACTAGTAAAGTTTAGTTTGGTGATATTTACTGAGTCATTATTATGTGTTGGGAATTAAGTTATGTGCTGCTGAGTTGGGGTTAGTGGATTCAAATGAATGGGGGCCTGATTCCTACCATAGGGCATCTTGCTGGCTGGAGGGAGAAGATGCCCACACAAACACAGTGGGTATAAGAAGACCTGGACCATGTAAGCATAACGAACAAGGGGGCCCAGATGAGGGACTCTTGGCCCAAACTAGAAGTACAGGGAAAAGTCCTTAGAGAGAGAAGTATCTTGAACAGTAAGGATGAACAGGTGCTGGGAAGAATAGGAAGCCAGGAAGAGCAGAAAGAGCAGAGTGAAGCAGGGAGCTTGTGGTTAGGGAGCAGCTGCAGGCCACTTGGCATTGAATACTACAAAAGAAAGGGTGAAGTTGCCGAGAACCCAACTCCTGAGCCCTTCGACTCAGTAGGCAATGAGAGCCTCGGAATGTTCTAGATTGTGTGTGGTGGGGCAGTAATCAAAGTGCACCTATCACTCTGGTCTCAGTAGAAAGAACAGATTTCAAAGTGGTCTAATCTGGAGATTGGAAGCAAATGCATTGGGAATTCTTAGGATTTGAATGTGTGAGTTCAAGCAAGAGCTGCTGAGGACCTCGATTAAGATGGTAGTGGATGGAACAGACCATGCAATGTGCAGATGAAGTTGGCTGGCCTTGGTTGAGAAGAGTGTGGGACAGCAGAGAATACTAATGACATCAAAAATCCAGAGATCTGGAGTGACTGTCCAGGGTGATGGGGACACAGCTAGCCAAGAGGGTGGAAGAGGCTTTGGGGAACTGTGAGGTCAAGTTGGATATCCAAGTATGATATCCAGCAAGTAAATAGACTTACGAATCTGATTGTCACAGGAGAAACAAGGCTAAGAGATGGGGGTCTTCAGTTCCTTGATGGGAATTAAAATCTTAAGAATTCTTCTAAGGAGAATATGTAAGAAAATAGCCACCGGGCCAGTTTATGGCCATGAGGTGTGCCAGATTTAATACAGTTTTATAAACAAGTTCAGATGTTTTCTATGGTTGACAAAACCCATTTGATTTTGTGCCCAACATTTTTGGGATTTTCAAATTACCTTAAAACCAGGGGATCTGACCACTTTGGCCTTGCCTTTTCCCATCTCAACATACCCCCAAACCTGAGCATTAATGCGACACCTGTTCTCCAATTCCATGCCTCTATTGGCTTTGGAACATCAAGGTCAATGCCAATTCTTATTAGTCATTACTCTGCTGCTACTGTTTCTTATGACTGTTCCACTTCTTAATTGTGTACTTATTTATATGTGAGGTGTCCTCCAATAGCTCGTGTGTGAGACAATGCAGGAAGGCGTAGAGGAGAAATGATTGGGTCACAACAGCCTGAAGGCAATCAGTGAATTAACCCCTTGACAGGGATTAACTGGGTGATGGCTGAAGGCGGGTGGGCTGTGGCTGGAGGAGGTGGGGCACCGGTGGCCTACCTTTGAGGTGTATAATTTGCATGTGGTGAGTGGCGTCTCTCTCTCTCTCTCTCTCTCTCTCTCTGCTTCCTGATTGTGTTCTAAGTCGCCTTCCTCTACCACACTGCACTGCCTCACTCAAGCCCCAAGGAATGGAACCTGCTGCCTATGGACTGAGACCTCTGCTACCAAATAAACGTTTCCACTTCCATGCTGCTCTTGTCAGGTATTTCAGCACTGCGGTGGAAAAGCTGGCCAAACAAATGGTCTGCCTGGAACTGGTAGATAGGAGTTTTAATTTGGCATTAAAAGTAAGTAAAAAATGTCTTTAGCAGCTCAATTTACAATAGCTAAACTATGGAACCAATCCAGACGCCCCTCACTGAATGAATGGATTCAAAAAATGTGATATATATATATATATATATATATATATATATATAAATAAATGGTATATATGTGGTATATATATATATATGATGTATACCGTGTGTGTGTGTGTGTGTGTGTGTGTATACACACAATGGAGTTCTACTCCATTATTAGAGAGAACAATATCATGTCTTTTGCAGCCAAATGGATGGAAATGGGAAAAAAAATATATGCTGAGTGAAATATCCCAAACTCAGAGACTTAAGGTCCAATTGTATTCTTTTCTATGTGGAAGCTAGTGTAAAACCTAAGACAGGATGATAGTCAGCTGAGTTTAAGAAATAAAACTCATCATAGTTGAAAATTCACGTAAGCTAGGGGAACCATACCTTTGAATGTGGGGGGAGAAGGGAGGGAGGCAGGAAGGGGAAGCAGTGATAAAGGGGGTTATCAATACAACAGGGAACCCCAACTCCATTTAGAAGCCTAGGTATAGACAGGCAGTCAGAGAAACTCAGAAATGTCAACAATTATTATACATGGATATGTTCATTTTGAACTATAGTATGGTAGGATTACAGAGGACACATGAGTTTGGGGAAGGGAGGAATGGGGTAGATCCTGGTGTAGGATCAACCTTAACTTACTATGTCAATATCCATGTATTTATGAATATGCAACAACAATTCTCTCCAATATGTAAGACTACGTCGAACTAATAAAAAAAAAGTAAAGTATAATAAGACTGTTTTAGGAAGACCAAGAACCATGGTCAGAGAAATGGGAAGAAACTAGGAGAGACGTATTCTTATTGGTAGGAATTTCAAGAATGAGTAGTTTAACAGTTTCAATAAATTATCTAGCTGGGCACAGTGGCACATGCCTATAATTCCAGCAGTTTGGGATGCTGAGGCAGGAGGATTGCAAGTTCAAAGCATCATCAGCAACTTGGTGAGGCCTTGAGTAACTTAGCAAAAACTTAACTTATCAAAATAAAATATAGAAAAGAGCAGGGGATGTGGCTCAGTGTTTAAGCACCCCTGAATTCAATCCCTGAGACCAAAAAGGAAAAAAAGTTCTCCAATAAGAATCAAAATGCCCATTGGATTTATCAATAGAAAAGAATATGGAGATCTTCGGCAGAGTCATTTCAATGGGGGAATTGGGGATTGGAAGTGAGACCTCAGAGATGTGAGGAGAGAATGGGGAGGTGAGCAAATGGAGACAAGTTCATTTCCCTCCTTCCAGCAAGTTGGCTAGCAAGAGAAGCAGGGATCTGAGCAGTGACCAAAGGCATTGGAAAGTAGTCAGGGCAGAAAATATTGCTCCGTTCCAAAAGGGAGCCTCTCAGCAAGTGTATGCATTGTACATAAAGAACCAAAACACAGGGGGAAGACCAGTGATGCACAAGAGAGAGACAAGGATTCAGAGGAAGGTGCCAGAGATCGGAGGGAATGAGATCAAGAGAGCAGGTGAATGGGCTGGGTTTGAATGGGAAGAGGAAATGGTGGAGAGGAGAAAACTAATGGGAAGCCAGCTTGTGAGTCAAACAGCCACTTTTCTTAACGAAGTGGAAGGAGGGTTGTGTGCTGAGTGTGGGAACTGTGGATTGAAGCTCAAGATCCCCAGGAGAACCAGGAAGGGCAGGAGGTTGGGCAGATGCTCACTAAAAACCATTGCAAAGGTTGCTGAGTGATCCTGAGGGTCCAGCCAAGGCTGGAGGGTGCAGATTCTCACTGACACCTGTCTGGCTGCAGTGTTGAGTGACAGAGCACACAGCCAGGTGATCTCTAGCCCCATGTGGCTGAGGAACATGTCAGGGGTGCAGCCTATGTAACGCAGCACAAAAGAACATGGCCAAGGTTGGAATCGAGAAGATGCCATCGAGAAAGAACCAGAGAGAAGGCAGGAAGAACGGAGGGACAAGACTGGGGTAGGATGGGATTTGGGACCGAGGGAATAAAAGAAAGGAAATAAAACCTCACAGTGAATACTTGGTAATCTCATATTAAGATTTGTTGTTCTGCATTGATATTTTTTAATGTAAAGTGTGAAGGGCTCCTAATGTGCCACTCTGCTGTAATTTGGACCTTAAATGTTTCCCAAAGCCCCATATGCTAAAGCCTTGTTCCCCAGAGAGGTACGATTGTGAGAGAGAAAAGAGAGGAAAGGAGATGTTTGAAAGGACAGAGACACAAGATTGGAGAATCATTTCAAAAGAAAAAATGTGAGACTAAGCTAAGGAGGCGGATGTGGGGTGCAGCCGGGTGGCAGAGACTAGGCCAGCATCCCTGAAGCTTTGGGTTCAGTCTCCAGAACAAACATGTACATAAAGATAATCCCAACTCTGATCAAGGAGCCTGGGATTGAGATATTGAGAGCTGGGCCCCGACGTCCTACCTGTAGACTTCCTATTGATACCACAGCAAATGAAGTGCCCATTCCAGCCCCCTTTCCACACCTTGCTAACGAACCCAGAGCAATTGGCTCTAAGGGTCTGTGGGAATTAAACGGAGAAGGGTGTCCAAGAACAGCCACAGAACACAGCCGCTGGAAAGCATTCTCTTTCGATTGCTTAACCTCTATGTAAACATAATTGGGCACCCCCAGGCATCCAAATCAGGACCGTTTTGCTGATAAAACAGAAGTCAAAACAACTGAGAGGTTTAAAACATTCTTCAACCATTGACTGGTTGTGTGACCAAGAGTCCTCCGCTCTGGAAGGGACATCAATAGAGCAGCAGGGCAAGTGTGTTGGGGAGCACTGGGGAAGACATGGAGAGGGAACCCCCAGTACAGTTGGCCAAATTATGCTTGGTTCATGTAAGAAGGGACCTCAATGCATTCCATTTTTATGTATAAGCATAAAGCACCAATTTAAATAAATAAATAAGTAAATAAATAGAAGAGCAGTGGAGTAGGGGAAGGGGATCAGGCAGAGGGAGGAAGCGAGGGAAGGGGAATACTGGGGACTGCAACAGAGCAAGCGATGGTGTCTGCATTTAGGACTATGTCAAGATGAACCCTGCATCTGTGTGTAACTATAATGCACTAATAAAAACAGTTCGGAAAGTCCTCCCCTCCAAGCTCTGACTACTGCAAATTTAAGACCTGTCAGTAAGAATTTATTTTATCAGTCTATAAAGTGACCTTCTCTCAGTGTGAAGGTACAAAGGCCTTGCAGCCCACTCTCTGACCCCAAGGAGTTGGCCCACTAGTAAAGTGAAGACACTTATGAGACCAGGTATTTTTAGGTTTTGCCAAACCTTGGGGGGGTGGTTCCCCAAAATCTGTACCTGCCCCCCTCCCCTCAGGTGTTCTCCCAAGGTGTTTGGCATTTTGTCTTTTATTGTTTAATAACAGCTTTACAGAGCCACAACTTTTTTTTTGTAACAGGGATCAAACCCAGGGGCGCTTAACCATGAGCTACATCCCCAGATCTTTTTATTTTTTTAAATTTTGAGGCAGAGTCTGGCTAAGTTGCTGAGGCTGGCTTTGAACTTCCCATCGTCCTGCCTCAGCCTCCCATGTCCCTGGGATTATGGGTATGTGCCACTATGCTGGGAAATATATTTTTTTTTATGTGGAACTCTAAGCTACCCCACCACCATTCTCCAACTGGATAGCCGCCTTAATCCCCTTGTTTCCAGAAATTCTGGAGTCCTCATCTATGTCATGTCAACGCCATCCCCAGTTTCCCTGATCACTAGAAGGACTCACTGAACTCAACACATGGGCATGGGACACCTTACAGCAAGGACACCAAACAAAGGTAGCAAGAGGAGAAGACTTCTTCTCAGGGGGAGGCCAGGTCAGGCTTCCCAAGCCCCCAGAGAGGACGGGGGTGACATGGATGTCGGGTTCGTGTCCTCTCAGAGTCGAAGAATGAAACTGAGGGACACCGAGGCAAGCGTAGTAGACAAATTTTATTATAGAAAGTGAAGCACAGGGAAAAGAGCAGAACAGAGCCAATGAGGCAGTGAGGTTTGCCCTTTTTATATGACGTCCTCTCCTCAATTGGTCACTGCTTCCCTGCCCTGTTCCTAGGACACAGGCGCGGGGAATTCTGGTCCAGTCTCTGGTCCATGCCTTAGGTGCCAATAGAAAGAATGTGGCTCCTTCCTTAGCAGCAGGGAGTGTCTGCATCTGGGCCTGTCTTGTCCCCACCCTCATTAGCATTGGGGGATGTCTTTGCCCTCTCAGGAAAGATGACCATCAGTTCATTTTCTCCTTATCAACCCACATTGTTCTGCCTACACTGACTGCCTTTTTCTGCCTCAGAGGCAGGGAAGGCCTCAGTCCTCCTGCCACAAGGGAAGGGCCACCTACCAGGGGAGCTCAGGAGGGTTGTACTGGAAGAGGGTCACATAGGCACACTCCACCTCGCACAGATCCTGGTTCCAGACTCCCAGCCCCAGCAGGTGTTCCGCACGGAGCACACTGTACTAAAAGCGCGAGTACTGCAACCGTTCGCATTGGTCAAGGTCGGCCTGAAGACAGCCTTTGTAGGTGCGGAATGCTGAGGCCTGCTCGATCCTGCTCTGCACCCCAACAGCTGTTGCTTAGGACACTCTCACCTTGCAGACACCTCAGAGCAGTGATCACTGAAATGATAGCATGTTTGTTTGGCTGCGAAAGTGCTTCCTGTCTGTCTCTCCTACTAGAGTGTAGGCTAATGAGGGAGGCCATTGTCATATTCACGGCAGCGCCCTTACAGAAAGGGCCTCCACTTCTAAGTGCTGGACAAACACTTATTGAAGGAATCAAAGAGCAGATTGAGAGCTCAGCCTGAGGCAGATCAGGAATGGGCGCCCCTGGGATGTTCCAGAGTACAAGTCCCTCAGGGTGCCCGTGACCCTCAGATGGATGGGGGCCTCAGCCATGCTTTTCAAAGTTCCTGGCCCAGTGCACTCCCAAAGTCAGAATCCCTGGAGGTGTCACCTGAAGCCACTTTTGAAGAACAAAACAAGAATGTTCTGTTGCTGCTGATTTCTTTCCCTTTCTTTTATTAAAAATAAACATTGTGCTGGTGAGTTTTTCCTGTGTTCCTCCCTGCTCTCAGAAACATTTCTAATGTCCAGATTAAGTATATCCTAAGGGGAGAAAAAACGATATTCTTCTTGAAGAATTGCCATCTGTGCAGCCGTGGAGAAACCCTAAAGGACTCATGAATGCAGAGGGATTTCCGGACGGAAAATCAGTTTTTGTTTAATGTCTTCCCTGGCTATTGCTGTGGCAGTTGAATGGAGGAAGCCTTCTTCTTATGTAATACGAAGGGACAATTCAGCTTCCAACGAGTGTGGCAAATTTCCCTAGAGCTGCACAGGCCAGAGCTCAGTGGTTACATAAACACGTATGGAAACATAAAAATTTTAAAGAGAGGCTAAACACTCAGAGGGACATGTCACCACGGGGAAATTCACAGCGGGGTCAACAAGCAGAGCTCTCATCTAAGGTACACATGGATCTTGTACAGGATTATGACCACACTACTACAGGAGGAAATGATGGTATGTACACGTGTGTGTGTGCGCGTGTGTGTCTGAGGAGAAAGTCAGCAATACCTTTTGTCTCAGAAAATCAGAACACAGAAAAGTAAACACAGCCATAGATGACCATGGGGTCATCTCATTCTCTTTGGGGTCAGAATGGACCCTGCAGGAAACAGCATACTCAAGAGGATTCACTGAGGGGCTGGAGCGGTGGCTCAATGGTTACGGTGCTTGCCTGACACGCACAAAGATGCAGGTTCGAACCCCAGCACCACATACACAATGAAGTGTGGAAGCAATGAAAGCCACATGAGAAACTAAATAAAATTGATTCTCTCTCTCTCTCTCTCACTGTCCCTCTCTCTCTCTCTTTTTGTTTTAGAGAGAAGGACAGTGATCAAGAGAGAGAGACAGAGAGAATCAACTTTTATTTAGTTTTTCACATGGCTTTTGTTGCTCTGACACTTAGTTGTGTACATGGGTGCTGGAGTTTGAACCCACGTACTTGCGCATGCTGGGCAAGTGCTGTAACAGCTGAGCCACCGCTCCAGCCCCACTGTTCCTCTCTTAAAAAAAAAATAGGGATTTACTGAAAGGGATTTAAATAAGTGACTAGTTACGGAGGTGAGGACAGGAGAGGGGCACAAATGAAGGGTGACAAGGGACCCCAAGACTAACAGTGGCTGAAAACTATGCTCCTTCCAGTCCTGAGAGCAAGCATGGAAGCGAACCTCGACTCCCAGAGGAGGGGGCGCCCTGGAGCAGTTATGGCTGTGTGCAGACAAGGACAGAACTGTGAGAAGACTGGAGGGAAAGGGTCCTGTGGAGGGGGCTATGACCAGAATCCCCAATGCTCTTTCCTCCTAGCATCCAGACACCTTCACCTGCAGACGATTCTGGTCTGTCGAGAACCCTCCACGAATTCAGGTCACCATGTGCACATGCTATGGAGGTAAGGTACGTTTGCGCTAAGAAACTAAGATGAATCTCTGTCCTTCGGGACCCCGTGCCATCACATCTCACCCTGTCAGCCGGCATTGAGGGGCTCTGCTGATGAGATTTTGGGGTTCCACCTGAGTTTGGGTTTGGTGATTTACAATCCTCCCAGTGTGGGAATAATTATCTTCCAGGAGTGCTCCTGCTGTCTGCCCAGCAGATCCTTTGAAGACAAAGCTTCAGGTCAGGGGCCACTGCACGGTGACAGTGCCCTGCAGCACTACCTGCTGGGCATGCGGCTGTGGGGGAGAAGCAAGGTCTGACAAATGAACCTGGAAGCCAATCCCCAGATGTGCACAGGCAAAAATGGAAGTTCTCTTTGGCAAAAGTACAGTGTATAATTCAGGGCAAACAACTGTAGCAGCATTTTACTATATATAGCTCTCCTTTTTATGAGAATTATGTATAGAAATTTATACAAATGCAATAGTAGAATCTCTGTGCCCGTAGGGTATAAGCATGGCCTAAATGCAAATTATAAAAAATTCTATATTTTATTATGTATTTTGTAGACCACATAAGACAAACAAAAAATTGGCCTATATAAGAATATTCTAAAATACATAATAATCACTAATATTAAGAGCATGCATTACACATCTAACATTGTGATAAGCGCTTTGTAGACAGTGACTTACTTCATCTTCACAGCAGCTCCCTGAAGTAGGTGCTATTGTTATTCTCCTCCTGGGCTCTATTTGCAAAAGTCTGAACGCGTTGTTGAGACCAAAGGAGAGAGAGTACTTTTGGGGAAGCATCATCAAAGAGAATTTTGCTCAGAATAAAGTCCCAGGGACTAGAGGTGACCTTGGTGTCTGGGCCCTGGGCAGTGCCACGGAATGCCAAGTGCCACCGAACACCAAGTGCCACCAAGTCTCAAATGGTGCAGTAGTAGCTGCATGCAACCTTAAAGGAAGCATTAGACTAGGACAGTGGGTGTAGCCCACGCAGCAGGATGGGGTCTCAAATCATAACCAAGCTGATTGATTTTTGCTCTTCTGAGTTTTAGGACTGAAATTTGTATTTGGTGTCCAAGTTAAACTCTGTAAAAACTGAATCGAAGTAGTTACACTTCTTGGCTTCACCTCCTTCAAATTCCGGGATAACTGACAGAAAGAGCACTGGTTTTGTAGTCAAAAAGTAACTGCCTTCAAATCCCATCTCTGCTATCTGTTCCTAATGACCTTGAAGATTTGTGAAAGTTCTCTCTGCCTCAGTTTCCTCAACTGAAATAAGGGATTGATATTGACTTTATAGTGTCATTGTGGGAATTAACTCAGTGCATTTAAAACTCCTAGTTTGGTACTATATAGTAGGCACTTAAATATCAGTTCCTTCTAAAAATGAAAATAAAATCTAAGCACATTTTCTGGAGGGAAGTGTGAGAGAAGCACAAATCACACAGTACTGTTTGAACACCACCTAGCTAATATATTTTATGAAGAATCCCAGCTGTAATTTAAAAAATGTTTTGAACTCACCCAACATCCTCCCCCCGCTTCTAAAACTGGAAAGCGAGGAGGTAAAGTGCCCATCTGTGCACCCACACCCTTTCCAATATGAATTTAAATAAAAGCCTTCCCAGTCTGTTTATACAGTACTCCTTGGCTTAGAGGCACATAGATCTGCTTCAATTAGAACCTAATCCTGCTCACTTCACACTTGCAATGCTCTCACTAAAGCCAGTGAGAAAGAAAAACAATAGTCCATTTAATCAAATTATGCTAAAGACTGAATTCAATCCACATGTGCATTAAGGAGTATGATTATGAATATTGATTACTGTTCTGCTCCGCATTCTCTCCTAAATCAGGAATGATGCTTCCCCACCCCTACTCCCACATTTCATTTTATCTTAAAAGAAACTATGTCAATCTAGTTCAAGACAAACCGTCTTTATATAGTTTGTCCTTCTGCCTTCCTTCAACTCTCCTCCCTGGCTTCTGGAGCTTCCTCTGTCTTTGACCCGCCCATCCTGAATTAGGTGGCCACAGTGACTTTCCATTTCTTGGGCAGGACCTTGGACTACTGGTGTCTGTCTTTCTTCTCTGCCTGCAGTCTTCTTGCTGCAATGGTACACATCTGTTTTTGCCTGCTCAGAAGTAACACAAAAGGTATATACAAAAGCCTAAGCTAACCGAAGCCCTGCTCTAAACTATTCGGGAGTTTTGGTGACCCACATAGCATCGGAACTCCAGTCCATTCTCAATGATGGAGCTCAGTACACTGACTTCAAACTGCTTTGTGCAAAGGGGTCAGACCACCCCTTGTTATGAGTGCTTTGGAGAAAGAACTAGACCAGGCAGTCATTGGAAACCCTGATTGAGCCAGGAAGTCATTCAGTAATCTAGTTTTTAATAATAATGAAGCCTGGTCCCACTCCACCTAACTCAATTAATCTGCTGTTGGCCTCAGGACGAGGTTTTTTGTTTTGTTTTTGTTTTTGTTTAGTTGTGGTTAAAAAAAAAAGCCCACATAACATAAAGTCTACCATTTTAACCACCTTCAAGTGCATACTTCAGTTGTGCGTTTTTACATTGTTGTGAAACATATCTCCAGAACTCATTCATCTTGCAAACCTGAATCTATAGTAGTTAAGCAAGAACTCTCTATGTCTTCCTCCCCTCAATCCCTGGTAATCACCTTTCTATTTAATGTTTCTTTAATTTGACTAATTTAGATACCCATATAAGTGGAATCACATAGTATTTATCATTTTGTGACTGGCCTATTTCGCTTAGCATGATGGCCTCAAGATTCACCCATGCTATAGTATATGACGGAACATCCTTCCCCTCCACAGCTGAGTAAAGCTTCTTAATATACATGATAGATACCACGTTTTGTTTAGCTATCAGCTAATGGACATGTGGATGGCTTCCAGCTCTTGGCTGTGGTTAATATTGCTGCTATGAACATGGATGTGGACCTTGCTGAAGATAACTTGACTTGATGTTCAAGGTCTTATTTCTAGGTTTTCTATTCTATTTCATAGGTCTATTTGTCTGACTTTATGCTAATACCACATGTTTTGATTACCTTCATGATAGGTTTTGTAATATGAAAGAGTAAGCTCTTTGACTCCAACTTTGTTATTTTTCAAAATTATTCAAGGCTTTTTAATATCCCATATGAATTTCAGAATGAATTTTTTATGTTTCTGAAAAAAATCCCATTAGGATTTTGATAGGATGACACTGACTCTGTAGACTGCTCTGGGTAGCATGGACATCTTGGCAATGTTAAGCCTTCCATGAACATGGGAAATCTTTCAATTTGTTAGTGTCTTTGAAAAATTGTTTGAGCAATATTTTATTGCTTTAGTGTGCAAGGTTTTTTGCATTCCTGGTGAGGTTTATTATTCTTGGGGAATATCTTTTTCTTTTAGATGCTACTATAAATGGAATTTTTCCTTAATTCTTAATTTTCTTTTCAGATTGTACATTGCTTTTGTATAGAAATGTAACTTGCTTTTGTGTGTTGGTTTTAATACCCTGCAACTTTGCTGAATTAATTTATTAGTCCCAACAGAACTCTCCTTCACCACCACTGTATGTATTCTTTAGGATTTTCCATAGATAA
Organism: Aplodontia rufa; assembly: GCA_004027875.1. Classification (NCBI taxonomy): domain Eukaryota; kingdom Metazoa; phylum Chordata; class Mammalia; order Rodentia; family Aplodontiidae; genus Aplodontia; species Aplodontia rufa. Next base: position 13,175 of record PVKS010004559.1, read on the forward strand.
AAATCTATGAACAGAGATAATTTTACTTGTTCCTCACCTATTCAGATGCCCCCCCTCACCTATTTCTCTCTTTTTTTTTCTTGGCTAATTGCTCTGTCTAGGATTTAAGTACTATGCCCAATGAAGTGGTAAAAGCAACCATCCTCACCTTGTTTCTGATTTTAGAAAATTGGGTACTTTAGAAAACATCTATCAGGAGATTCTAAGTTGTAGCCAGGCTTGAGAATCATTGAATTAGAGACTTATTTCTTTCAACCCAGAAAATCTGGAGCTAGAGAAAGTCCATAAAGGCATCTTAGACCCCAAAGGGGAAGCTAGGCTTTCATAGGATGCTTTACTAGATCTGATTGTGTTCCCAAACCTTTGGGCCTATAGCAAAGGAAGGAGTTTCTGATAGCAGAAACCAAGTATTCAGTAATTTCAGACAGGATTAGAGAGGATGAATATGTGCCTCAGGGGTTAACTTTCATGGTAGCTAGAGCTGGTGAGGGGATGGAAGAGTCAAGAATGGGTTCCCAGAAACAAAGATATACAACTCGTATAATGTTAGTCAGTGGAATTCTCCACAGCATTCATTCCCTCTGTTTCTAATTACCAGCTCTAATTCCTGTTTGGAGAGTGAACCTCCCACATGTTCTGTCCAGGTAGCTCCAGTGGACTGCCTCCTTTCCTAGCACCAAGACTTAGGAATGGCTCATTGAATCTTGCATTCCACTTGACTACTATAATTTCTTCAGGGATGAATGGGTGGCCTTTCAAGAGCCAAGGAAACTTCTTGAGATTTCTAGAGCAAAGGCAGGCTCTCTTTCTCTGTTCCTTGAACTTCAAGATTCAAGTTGTCATCTAAGCCAGGGATTTTGAGATGGACCTCAGCACAGGAAGAGGCTGAGAAACAGAAGGTGTGAGACTGAACCTGGATGCACTTCCTTTGATTCCTGAAGCCACCACCACTCCTGATCTTTTCAATCATATGAGTCAAAAAGATTCCCCTTGTGCCTAATCCAGCTTGGGTCACTTGCCACCAAGAGTACTAGCTGTTTTAGGAGGGGGAAAAAAAGAAGGAAGGAAGGAAGGAAGAAAGGAAGGAAAGAAGGAAGGAAGGAAGGAAGGAAGGAAGGAAGGAAGGAAGGAAGGAAGGAAATATCTACCACAAAGTGGATGATTGGGCAGCCAGGACCCAGGCCAGCGATCCTGGCATGAGCTTTTAACAGAGCATGGTCTCTTGAGCAGAACCAAATACCTGGTTGAAGCCACTATGTAGTTCAAAGAGTTGACTCAGCTGCTGGCCTTGCAGGATTTGCCATTTTCCCCAAACCACGCACCTGACGGATCCTCTAGGGATGCCATTCCTTCCATCCTCTTCTGCTCCTCCAGCTTCCAGCACCAATTCTCTTCCTCCCATCAAAGCTGCTCTAAGGGAAAGATTTAGTTAATTCATTCACTCTAAGGACTGCATGACTCATTTGTTCCTACTTGATAAAATATCTGCATTGCAACGGCTACAAAGAATCCCAATAATAAATTTCTAGTGATGCAAATTTTTAGACACATGAGAGTAGTTCTGTAAAATTTCAAATTGCCTCTGTTCATTGCATTTTTTCCTTTTGGACTGGGGTTTGAGCTCAGGGATACTTTACCAGCGACATCCTCAGATCTTTGTAGTTTTTAATTTTGAGAAAAGATCATGCTAAGTGGCTGAAAGTCTCGCTGAGTGGCCCATGCTGGCCTCAACTTGCAAAACCCTTGCCCCAGCCTCCTGAGTCGCTGGATTACAGGGGTGTGCCACTGCTCCAGCTCATTAGAGTTTTTGAAGCCTTGTTGATTGAATGCAGATGAATTTGTCTGTGCCTATATAACAAAATGATGTAGTGTTTTACTCTTCATTTTACTAATCATTACACTATGTAGGCCCTATAGCTTATCCTCTTCCTGTGTGGAAAAGTACCACCAGAAACATTAAGAAAAAATCATCACCATCATCAATATTTATTGAACACTTATTGTCGTTGGTATTGTAGGCAGGGTTCTAAGCACTCTATAGAAACTATCTAATCTAATCTACAGTGACACTCCACAACACAGCCATGTCATGAAACTCATACTGCCCTTGAGGAAATTAAGGGACAGAGAAGTTAAAAGTCTTGTTTTTAACTGAAGAATACAATAGAATGAAAATCTATTAGCATTAGAGTGGAGCTGGTCCTTAGGGCTCCTCCTAGGTCCTTAGGAGTCCTGACCGGGAATCTGATGAAATCACGGGTTGAACTTTTTTTTTTTAATTTTAGAATAAAAATTAGAGATCCAACTAGAGGGTCCAATTGGTCGTCAAAATGAGAGGAAAATGAGACCCAGCTAGAGTGTCAGAAATAAATCTGGAGCACACGTCTGGTTCCTGGGTCCGCACTCTGCTTTCATTGTTGATTTCATTCATTCTTTCTTCCATTCACTCTGCACAAATATCTCATGAACACAGAAAATGTTCTTTTACTAGACATGCAAACTATTGAGGATGCCTGAATCAAAATAAAAGACACACGAGGAAGTGTGCGCTCTTTGTTGGGTGGAAAGAGTTAAATCGTTAGCACATAATGTACTAATCAGCCACAAAGGGAGGAGCAGGCTCCGTCTGGGGAACCAGGAAGACTGCAGGGGGAAGAAAGAACAGGAGATTTCACAGGAAGCCAACACAGGGAGGGCCTTCCAGGGACATGAAGCAGCAAGCTTGAGGACACAGGGTGGCAGGGCAGGTGAAGTGTCTGAGGAACCACAGGAGCCTGGAGGCAGGGGTGGAAGACTGTCATGGGGTCTGGATATGTGTCCCCCAAGGGCACATGCATTTAAAGTTTCGTAGCCAGCAGTGGCACTACCAGGACGTAGCAGAAACTTCAGGAGGTGAGGCCTAGTGGGAGGCAGTCCAGGCATTGGGACAGGCCCTCCCAAGAGAATATTGGGACCTCAGCCACTTCCAGTCTTTCTTTCACTTCTTGGTTGCCCTCACATGGACAGCCTCCTCTTCCACACGCTCCTGCCAAAATGTACTGACTCACCATAGCCCCCAAAACAATCAGATGTGATCTGCAAAACTATAAACCAAAATAAACCTTTTGTGCTTCTAAGTTGATTTTCTTGGGTATTTTGTCACAGTGATGGAAAGCTGACTAACACAGATGGACAGAGAGGGTCACAAGGATTTATTATGCCATGCTGAGGAATAATGCTTTCTTTAGGTCATGAATGCTCTTCATCAGATTTGCAATTAGAAACAAATTTTAGCCAGGCATGGTAGCACACACCTGTAATCCCAAGTGGCTCGGGGAGGGCTGAGGCAAGAGAATCACAAATTCAAAGCCAGCCCAGCAACTTAGTGAGGTCCTAAGCAACTTAACGAAACTCTGCCTCAAAATAAAAATAAAAAGAGGGTGGGGGATGGCTCTAGGGTGTAGCTCAGTGGTTAAGCACCCTTGGGTTCAATCCCTAGCACCAGAAAAGCAAGAGCATAGAAATAAAAATTTTGAAGGCTGTGGGCTTACAGCTGGGTAGAGTGCTGGGTGGGGATTTTTGAAAAGAAGACTACTATTTTAGAGCAATTTTAGGCTCATAGCAAAACTGAGGGACAGGTGCAGAGTTTTCCCATGTGCTCCCTGCCCCTGCCCCTGCATATAGGATATTTGCTCTGGGTCAGGGTAGAGGTTGAGGTGCCTCTAAAGAGGTGCCAGGGAATGGATGCAGGTTCAGAGGCTGCTGTGTGGGTCAGAGGGGGACTCATGAGCTCGTGACCTGGGGAAGGGGGTGCATTTGCAAGAGATTTAGGAAGGATGGTCCCGGGCAACTGGCCAGGTGTGGTGAGCAGGAAAAGGCAGGTCAGCCTAAGTGGGTGGTAGAGCCTCCAGCCTCCTCCCACAATAACACCTGCAGGTCACCAACACTTCCACCAGAGACAAGGGATGACATCATCCGCGGTCGCTCCATCTCCCTCCTCCTAGAGCTCCTGCCCCCAATGCACAGCCCCTGTTGACATTCTGTAATAGTGTCCTCAGTTTTGATACAGTTTTTTGGATGTCTTTCTGTGCCATAACTGAACTCAGATTGTTTTTAAAGTCCAACAGCACTTCTGCTGGGAAGAGGCATTGCTAGAGCTTTCGGTTTCTAGAGATGTTTGCAGTCAGCCTTGTGAAGTTGTTAGGCAGGGTTTTATTTATTTATTTATTTATTGGAGGGGGAGGAACAGTTTCAGCAATGTCACTTTTTCCAGGAACTACAACCCTGGGGGGTCCATTTGGAGCTACATCATAGATGCAGCCCTTGTATAGCACAATCATCCATACGACAAAAAGTTGCTACACAATGCCCAAGTGGAATGCACCAGTAATTAAATTGATAAATCTTCTTTATTACCAATCCTCCTAGAATGTAGGTACATTCAGACCCCAAAGTTAAATATAAAATATCTTCTCTTTGGTATTCAATGCCCTGGAAATGCCAACAGGCTTGCGTTCGTATGTACATCAGCATTTAGCTGGGAGAATTAGCTACGGAAAATTTACTGTCTCTCGTGACCTGGATAATATTGCTTGTACAAATTAAAAATAAGGCAAATGTCAAAGGGATGTGAAGAGATGACTTTGCTGGCATGTGAAGCTGCGATTGAATGGGATCCTACACGCGCGTGCACACACACACACCCCACATGCACACACCCCACATGCACACACCCCACATGCACACACCCCACATGCACACACCCAAAATATATAAAAGCTACTCAAATTTGCAGAGGAAAAATGCCTTCCTTTTTTTAGGAACTAAAATAAATCTCATTGTGCACACTGAACTGTACATATTCCTGTAGAGACTTCATTGGTTGGGAGCTGCTATCAAGGACTAAATTGAAATAAAATTGCTTCACTTAAGAGCTCTAAATCTTTCAAAAGTTACATTGTAAACAAAGCCTGTATCAAACATATATTCAGATGGTAATTAAGTGTATGAAAACTTTGGGCAAGAAGGTGTTAAAACTTAAGTCTTATGCTTAGTGTTTTTAAATTTGATGTAAAAATAAACTTTCTTTTTTTCAGGGCTGAGGACCCAACTCGGGGCCTTGTGCGTACTAGGCTAAATCCCCAATGCCAAGAAACTTTTTTTTAATTTAAGAGTGAGGGACAGTGAGAGTGAGAGGGAGAGAGAGAAAGAGAGAATCAATTTTTATTTAGTTTTTCATGTGCCCATCACCGCTCTGAAACTTCATTGTGTACATGGTGCTGGGGTTTGAACTCACGTACTTGTGCATGCCACGCAAGCGCCGTAACCACCGAGCCACCCCTCCAGCTCTAAGAAACTATTTAATATGTAGCAAGCGTTCATTCTTGATCCAGTGGTTTTCTGTAAAAAAAAAAAAAAAAAAAATCTATAACATTTTAACTGTTTCCAGTGAGGCATCTCCCCAGTTCAGAAAACAATTATACTATGAATAAAAAGTATTTTATAAGGAATGGCTAACATTTCTTACATGTGAGGCACTGTTTCGAAGTGCTCCTACTACTACTCTTTCATCCTTACAACCTCCCCTCCCCACATTTTCAATATGACAGGTCCAACTTATGTTGTAGAGTATTACAGATTCAAGGGCTCCTTAACCAGATTGTTAGTTTGGGGTGACCTACGATTCAATGGTTTCAAGATGTTTGTGTGAGGAGGGGCTTCTGGGAAGATGGAAGGGCAGGAAGCCCCAGAAATCTATCTTCCCACCCAGACAACAATTTCACTGGCACCATCTGAGTGTTTTGGAGTTCTGAATCTATTGAAGGTTTAGTCTTCCAGGTGACGGCTTGGGCAATAATTGTGGTTCATGTTGTTCAGTTTCAGGTATTAGTGTAGCAGCAGCTGCCCAAACTCCACCCCTCGCCCTGTCACAGGCAAGAGTGCCCGTGTTGCTAGAGCAGCCTGCACACAGCGCGCAGGAGACAGGCTGGACAAGAAGAGCCTCACCTCCAAATATTGGAGATCTGTGCTCTGATTGCTGATTGCTGCCTCTGATTACAGCTAAAAGGAGGCCACTGTTATCACACCCACCCTGCTGTCACAAGTCCCTCCTCCTCCTCCAGGGGAAATAAAGCTGGCACTACTCCCCTCCTTAACTTTTCTTTTTCCCCCTCTTGAGGACCAGACACTGAAGACTAACAAATCAAAAGCAACCGCACTAGTGAGGAAAACTGGAAAGTGATGTACAATGCCCAGGGAAAGGCGCAGGCAGGCTCCGAAAAGTTCCAAGAAAGCCTCAATTTCACTCCGCAGGTGATCCTAGGGAGAGCGAAGGATGCAACAGCGAAAACCAAGCAATGAACAAAAGCAACACAACCCAGCAATCCCTGGGGAAGGGGGAGAACCGGACTGCCAGATTCATCAAACTGTTCTTCAAGAGTGAAGTGAGACATTCCCAGGTAAACAGAAGCTGAGGGACTTCCTTACCTCCGACCTGTTAGCAAGAAATGCTCCAGTGGGGCTGGAGCAGTGGCTCAGTGGTTACGCACTTGCCTGGCATGCGCAAGCACAGGAGTTCAAGCCCCAGCACCACGTACACAACAATGTCTCAGAGCAAGGAAAGCCATGTGAAAAACTAAATAAAAATTGATTCTCTTTCTCTTTCTCACACTGTCCCCTCTTTCTTTAAAAAAAAAGAAAGAAAGAAAGAAATGCTCCAGGGAGTCATGGAGGATGAGATGGAAGCACACAAGAAAGAAAGGAAGACACACCAACAGTTGTGAAAACTGGTATTATTGTCACATGGTTTTTAACTCTAGTCTTTATTTGCTACACACAGACAGTAGTGAAAACTGTCACGATTTTTTTTAAGAGAGAGGGACAGTGAGAGAGAGAGAGAGAATCAATTTTATTTAGTTTTTTATGTGACTTTCTTTGCTCCGAGTCTTCGTTGTGTATGTGGTGCTGGGGTTTTGAACTCGAGTCCTCATGCAAGTCGAAGCACCGCTGCAGCCGGTCACGATGGTTTTTAACTCTAGTCTTTGTTTGCTATATGATTTAATAAACTAATACGATTTTAAAAATTATTTAATTTAAAACCTAGTATTAATGTAGCTATGGTTTGTAGCTCCACATATTTTTTACATAATTTAAGCTATTAATGTATTTAAAAGGCTTATAGGTTTATGTTTGGGACACACAATGTTTAAAGATGTAATTTTGTGAACACTAACAACAAAAATAGATGGGAATGGAGCCATAAAGGATCCAACCTTTTGTATGTTTCTGAAGTCAAACTGGTACAAGTTCAAACTAGAGCATTACAACTTTAAAATATTAAATCCAATCCCCATGGCGACATGCAGGAAATGAGGAACAAAAGAAGCTATAAGAAATATAGAGAATAAGTAGCAAAATGATACTTCTTCCTTACCAGCAATTACTTTTGATGTGAATGTATTAAACTCTCCAATCAAAAGACAGATATTGGCAGAATGGATAAAACACATGACCCAACTATATGCTTTCTATAAGATCTTCATTTTAGATCCAAAGATCCAAATAGTTTGAAAGCAACAGGAAGGAAAAGATATTTCATTCAAATAGAGAGCAGGGGAGACTATACTAAAATCAAACAGAGTGGACTGTAAGTCAAAAAAATTTTACAAGAGACAAAGAAGGATATTTCCTATTAGTAAAAGTTTCAATATAGCAAGAAGATCTAACAATTATAATTACATACACAGCTAATAATATACTGCCAAATTATGTATAAAAACCTGACAAAACTAAAGGAAGAAATAGTTCTCTAATAATTGGAGACTTCAATATCCCATTCTCAGTAATGGATAAAATGACCACAGAAAATAAGGAAACAGATGATTTAAACAACACAAAATACTAACTGGATGTATCAGGATGTTAGGCTGGCTGGGGGCAGGGCTTCAGCCAGGCCACATGGCCAAATGGTCATGGCGTCCTGGCCCCTGGCTGGGGGCATGGCTTCAGTCAAGACACAAGGCCATGGCAGCTGGCTAAGGGCAGGACACAGGGCAGCTTGCCTGAGAAAGGAACAGCCAATCAAGACGCTGGCAGACAAGCTCCAATGGATTGACGGGTCCACCAGCCAATCTCTGAAAGGCCAACCCCATCAACTACTCCTATTTACCCAATAAAACCAGCTGTGCCTGGCGAAGGTCCAGCACCATTTTCCCTGCATTTCCCCTGCTGGTTGTCACTTCCCATGCCCACCCTCCTTATGGCGGCACAGGTGAATTTGGCCCAGGAGCAGCAAATCCCAATAAACACCTGTGCCTGAATTTACACCCATGCCATTCTTTTTTTTTTTTTTTTCTTATTTTTACACAGACATACACTGACCACCATTCCCCTAAGTCACAGTACAGTCTTCACAAGGGCACACAGCAGGTTTTCTAGAACACACCACGGTCAGGCACAGAACCAGGTCCCTATACCTTTAGAGAGCTAGGTGAGGGAAACATCACTGAACCACAGCATGACGAAGCTGGAACTCAACAGCAGAAAGTTGGAAAAGCCACACAACTGTGGGAAACAGCACACTTTCCAACAACCAATGGACACAAGGTGAAATCGCCAGGGAAATGAGAGAAAGAAAATGGAAACTCAACATCTCCCAACTTATGGGAAAGTTTATAGCTACAAATACTTATTGCATTAAAAAATAAGAAAAATCTCAAACCAACAACCTAACTGTGTAACTTAAGGAACTAGAAAAAGAAGAAAAACTAACCCCAAAGCTAGTAGAAGGAAGGCAATAAAGATTAACACAGAGATAGAGAATAGAAAAACAATAGAAAAAAATCAATAAGACCTTAAGTTGTTGGGTTTTGTTTTTTTTTTTTTTTAATCAATGAAATTAACAAAGCTTTAGCTTGGTGGACTGAGGGATGAAAAGATGTAAATTACTAAAATCAGAAGTGGAAGTGGGCACTTTTTCAAGGAGGGGATTGGGGCCTCATCATGTTGCCCAAGCTGGCCTCAAACTCCTGGGTTCAACTGATCCTCTTGCCTCAGCTCCTGAGTAGCTGGGACCATGCTCAAATTGGCAGGGGACACATTAATCCTATTCTACAGAAATAAAGAGGATTATTAGAGAGCACTGTGAACAATTGCTTGCCAGCAATTGAGATCTTAGATGAAATGGACAAATTCCTCAAAACATAAAACCTACCAAGGCTAAATCTCAAAGAAATAGAAGATCTAAGTAGATCTGTAAGTATTAAGAAAATTCAATCAGTAATCAAAAGGTCTCCTCACAAAGAAAAGCCCTGAATTTAGTGACTTCACTAGTGAATTCTATTGAACATTCAAAGATCAATCCTTCTCAAACTTCTAAAACTAAAGAGAAGGGGACACTTCCAAACTTATTCTGTGAGGCTAGCTTTACTCTGGTACCAAAACCAGACAAAAACACTGTCACAGAAAACTATAGACCAATAGCCCTTAACAATATTGCCCCACACATTCTTAACAAAATAGTAGCAAACCAAATTCAGCAACATGTTTAAACGACTATAAAATGCAACTGCGAGGGATTTATTGCTGGAATGCAAGGATATTTCACCAATTGAAAACTGATCAATGTAATTTACCACAGTGTCAGAAGAAAGGCCAAAATCCACATAATCATCTGAATTGAGGGAAAAAATAAAAGCATTGGACAAAATTCAACATCTTTTGTGATAAAAACTCAACAGACCAGGAGGAGAAGGAAAAAGCACCAATGTACTAAAGGCCATATATGAAAGACTCAGAGCACATATTTAATGACGAAAATTTTTCTCAGATATCAGGAAGAAAGCAAAGATGCCTGCTTTTGCCACTTTTATTCTACACAGTACTAGAAATTTTAGCCAGAGCAATTAGGCAAGAAAAGAAATAAAAGCCATCCAAAATGGAAAAGGAAGGAGGTGGAAGAGGAGGAGGAGAAAGGATGTTCAAGGAAGCCCTGACAAATAAGATATTTAGAACTGCGTCACAGCTGAGAATAAATTGCCCAGACTGGTTACAGTATAGAGAAGAACTTAAGCTCTTGGTTATTCCCCAGGCACACAGACTCTGAACTCGGAAATATCACTCTTACAGCTCTTAGATTAGTGGTTGCCAGGACAGGGTGTCCAGTGTGGCTGTGGAGGAGAACTGCTCCCAGATCCCAAGCTAAGGAGAGTGTGTTGTGGGGAGCTGCGGTGGGTGGCTATGACGCCTGCATAAACAAGCACCCGTGAGACCCCTCTGGGGTTATTAAATATTGACCTGGTTACTGTCACAACATCCTTGCCCATTACAATGTTCATGAAAACATTTTATTAAGTGCAAAAGCTCAGTGCAGAAGAAATTGTATGCTACACTGACAGTGGTTCAGAAAGCAGGTGGTAGAGGGAGGATGTGTTAACACCTGTGTTAAGATGATCAAAGAATATAACAGGAAGCTTCACAAGCAATTTCCTGGGGAGGGAGTGCCTAGGAAACTGAAGGTCGAGGTAGGAAACTTTGGTTTCACTTATAAATCCATTTTAAAAACATGTTTATGTAATACTATTTCAGATAGATGATGGATGGATGGATGGATAGATGATGGATGATGGATGGATGGATGGATGGATGGACGAATGGATGGATAATCAACAGCAGAATTTCTTACACTTCCTCCTCCATGTCCCTTTTTCCTTCTTTCCTTCCTCCCTCCCTTCTTCCTTCCTTGTGCTAGGGATTGAATCCCAGGCCTCACACATTGAGTGAGCAGACATGGCTCTACTGTGAGTTACATCCCTAGCCCTCTGTGTCCCTCTGCCACCTTTTGTGCTCTGCCACATCCCCCGAAAGGCCAGGTTTTGGATTCTGGGTGGGTTCTGTCATGGGAATACCTGTAGCTCCCAGGGAAGAGAGGAGGACAGCCAGGCTGAGGATTTACCTTCTCATCTTCCTCTCTCCCTGTGGGGTCATGGTGGACTAAAGTTGCTCATGGAACAGCAAGTCCTGTGGGGTGGCTCTCTGCTTTCAGTCTTCTCTACCTCTCCAGGCCCCTTCGGTTCTTCTAGAACTTGCAAAGGGATCAGCCACTCCCCTGGCGGGGACAGCATCCTCTCACATAAAGCCAGATTCCGGCTGGGAGCAGATAACAGGTCGGAGCTATGGAGTTCACAGGTATTGGGCCATCACCACCGTGTGTGTCCATCTCTGTTGCAGTAGTGTCCCTGTGTCAGAACCCAACACATCAGGTTTGAGGGCCAGAATTTCCCTCTTCCCACAGCTAAAGGCCCATTGTTAGCTGTTTTCCCCTCTCTGACAATCTTCTAAATTGACTCTGCTGATTATTTTCATATTTATTGAGTGCCTACTGTATAGGGAATGTTTGTTCAATGCCCTGAAGATGGAGTGAGGAAAAGCTCCCTGTCCTCATGCAGCTTAGTTTTGTGGGACAAACAGAAAACAATCCAGTTGACCGAGATCATATAATTTTACCTGGCAGGAACACAAAGCAGAGCAGAGGCAGAAGCCTCTGCCTTCAGGAGCAGTGTGGAAAGGCTGGTCCACAGAGGACCTGCTAGACAGGTAATATTTGAGCTCAGATCTGCATGAAAAGAAGGGACCAGTCATGCAAAGATCTGGGGGTTACCATTCCCAGCACAAGGAAGGGCAGGATCAAGACCTACAAGGCTCAAATTACATCCATAGTCCTAGGGGCAAGCATGCGGAGACCAGGGAGGGCACATTGGAGAAGTCACAGGGCAGACGAGACCAGAGGGTCTTGTGGGCCAGCACAGAGCCTGGATTGTATGATAAGTGCAATGGGAAGCCACAGGGAGGCTCTCAGCAGAATCTGGGTGGGACCTGACTTTAGGATGTAGGGGATCACCGTGCCTGCTGTACAGAGCATGAGCTGTCAGGGGAGACAAGCTAGAAGGTGACTGTGAGCTCCCAGGATGGTGGCGAGGACTCGGGTGACCGCTGGGGAGTTGGCAACGAGGAATCAGCCTCCGGACTGACTTCAAGGTGGAGCTGGAACCGCATGTAGAGAGACTGAGCGCAGCAGAGTAGCAGTGGTAGTTAAAACCCAGAGTGGCTCTTTGGTTTTGGCCTGAGCTGAAGGGAGACAGGTTCATTAACTGAGACAGGAAAGGGTCAGGACTGGGGTGGGGGTGATCCTGGATGGTCTCAGGAAGTGATTCATCCAGTCGCTATGATTTCATGGTTCATCTCCCAGTGATCTGGGAGACGCGACTCACGGACTTTTTCTTGGAACTCTTTGTCTCCCACCCCAAAAATACAAGAAAGCAGGAAACTCAAATAAATGGATTTTATTTTTTGCTTTTCATTTCCATGAAAAAGAAATACATGACAAATAAACCATTATGGATTTGTTCAAAAATGACCTTCCAGGGTGTCACAGGGTCAGTATAGTTTCGGCCTAATCCTCCAGATTGTCCTCGGTCTTTGTGACAAGTGCTCACGGTCTAAGTGGCCAGGCTGATGCTCGGGGACACTGGGCAGTATTAGGGTCTCCTGAACCATCACGGGAACATGAAGTTGTGTCGGCACAAGGTCAGTGCGCAGGACACCTTGTCTCCCATCTAAGTTAGCTGTGGGCGGAATCTCAGAGTGAACTAGAACCACCAATGGAGATTATCTCATCTGATAATTTTTTTTAACAAGTAGGTGGTAACCCTAAGAATTTCAGATGTGTGGGAGTTTTTAAAATACTTCTGTGCCTCCAAAGAGCCTACAAACATGTCTTGGGGCTTATTTTCTCCCTTGGCTGCTTCCCTCTAACCCACTGAACATACCATCTGCGTCGAGAACATTCCCAGGGACCGTGTTCCTTATCTGCACTGGTATAGGCAGAGAAAAGGTGGACAACCACGAATTATATCAAATCTATTAATCATGAAGTAGGAAAAAAAATGAGGGGCAAAGAGGAAAGTCACTTGAACACAGTCCTTGGGTGGGTTAGTGTTAGGAGCTACTGAAATTGAACCCGGGTCTTTTGACCATATTTCTTCTTCCAAAACATACCATTTTCTGAAAGAAGCATCTCTTGGATTTTAATTCCTTTGGAAGCAATGATCTTGGTAATAGTGTGTATGTTAACTATGTTTAATGAAATATTGAATTTAGAAAATCAGGGTTTTTTTTGTTCATGTCTAAATAGGTTATTTGAGCTTAATTAATTTGCATGAGAAAATATCTGGAGAATTAGATGCTGGGTGGAGGCATTTCAGCATTTTTTGGTTTCCTTTTTTTAAGGCATGACTTACATATACTAAAATTCTCCCTCTCTGCATATACAGGTCTAGATATTTTCATATATATAAACAGGAGCAGTGAGAGAGAGAGAATCAATTTTATTCAGTTTTTCATGGACTTTCGTTGCTTGGACACTTCATTGAGTACGTGGTGCTGGGGTTTGAACCCGTGTACTCATCCATGCAAGGGAAGCTCTGTAACTGCTGAGTTACCCACTCCAGCCTCAGGTCTAGAAATTTTAACATATGCTTTCAGGCATGCAACCCTATTACAGTTAGCACGGGACAAAATCCCCTCACATCTCTTACATCCAGGACCCTCTCCCAACCTCCTGTTGGAGACAATGTTTCTTGACTGGGGATTGGATCCAAGGGCAATTTACCACTGAGCCACATCCCCAGCCCTTTTAAATTATTTATTTTAATTTTGAGACAGGGTCTAAGTTGCTTAGGGACTCATTAAATTGCCAAGGCTGAACTCGAGCTTGCAATCCTTCTGCCTCAGCCTCCCTAGCCACTGGGATTACAGGCATAAGCCATCACATCTGGCTAGAGACAAATTTTGACTTTTGATCTAATTTTTGTCCCCATTTTTTGGGGGGGGACAGGAGGTTGAACCCAGAAGGTATATTCTCCCACCGAGCCACATCTCTAGCCCTTTTTATTTTTATTTTTTAAAGAGAGAAGGACAGTGAGAGAGAGAGAGAAAGAGAATCAATTTTTATTGAGTTTTTCACATGGCCTTCGTTGCTCTGACACTTAGTTGTGTACATAGTGCTGGGGTTTGAACCTGTGTACTCGTGCATGCCAGGGAAGCGCTGTAACCACCAAGCCACTGCTCCAGCCCCACTTTTTTATTTTTTGAGACAGGGTTTCACAGAGTTGCTTAGGGCCTGGCTAAGTAAGTAGCTGAAGCTGGCCTTATACTTTCAATCTTCCTGCCTCAAGTCTCCCAAATTGCTGGGATTACAGGCATGTACCACCCTGTCCAGCCTGTCCTAAAAGTTGTGCATTTTTCAAATGACATACAGATGAAATCATACAGTAGGTAGCCTTTTGAGTCTGGTTTTTTTCACCAGGCAAACTCCAGTGCACATTAGGAGTGTGGCTGCTCACACCTGGCTGGCACGCCATTGATCACTGCACCATGATTTCTTTCTCCACTCACCAAGGCACGGACTCTTGGAAACAATCCACTTGGGGGCAATTACAAATAAAACTATAAGCATTTATGTTCAAGTTACTGTCCACAGATATGCTTTCCTTTCTCTTTGGTAAATATCTGGAGTAGGAGTGTTGGTTCATACTGTAAGTTTAACTTGTGAAGAAACTGAAATCTTATCCCAAAGTGGCCGTGCCGTTTTGCATTCCCACAAACATTAGTAAGAGTCCCGGATGCTCTGCGCTGACACCCAGACTTGCTATCAGTTGTTTAAATCTTGGTCATTTAATTATGCAGGTCACGGTTTTACTTTGTGGTTTTTTTTTTTTTAAAGAAACAACTTTATTTAGTTTTTCACATGACCTTCGCTGCTCCAACGCTTGGTTGTGTACATGGTGCTGGGGTTTGAACCTGGGTTTTCCCACAGAAACTGCTGAGCCACCGCTGCAGCCCCTTCCTTTGTGGTTTTATTTTGATAATGATCTGAGCATCTTGTCATGGGCTTGTCTGTCACCGATGTCTCTTCTTTGATGAAGTGTCTATTTAAATATTTTGCCAGATTTGAAAGTTGGTGTCCCCATTTTCTTATTGAATTTTGAGAATTCTTTATATATTCTGTATAAGACTGTTTCAGATATGCTTTTTTTTACATGTTTTTAGCCAGTCTATCCTGCCTTTCGTTTTTTTCTACAGTGTCTATGAAAGAGCAGAAGTTTCAAATTTATCAGTTTTTAATTTTATAGTTCATATTTTTGTTGTCTACAAAGTTTAACTAATCCTAGGTCTCAAAGATTGTGTGCTGTTTGTTTTCTTCTAGAAGTTTTGTAGTATAGGATTTACACTTAGATCTGTAAGACTGTGCTGGCCAGCAATCTTGTGCTGTGATAAAGATCTGACAGGAACAGATTTAGAGGAGGAAAAGTTTATTTGGGAGCTCACAGTTTCAGAGTTCTCAGTCCGTAGATGGTGGGCTTCCTCCCTAAGGGCACAAGGTGAGGTTGAACACATGGCAGAAGAGTGCGGCAGAGGAAAGCAGCTCACCTGATGATCAGGAAGCAGAGAAAGACTGCACTCCTCAGATACAAAACATATACCCCAGAGACACGCCTCCAACGACCCTGCCCTCCAGCCACACCCGACCCGCCTTTAGTCACTCAGCTAATCCCTATCCGAGACTAATTCACTGAGCGGTTCAAGCTCTCAACCCAACCCTTTCTCTTCTAGGCCTTCTTGAATTGTTTCACACATGAGATTTGGGGGTCACCTGGTATGCAAACCCTAACAAATACATTTCAATCTAATTTTTCATTGGTGGATTATAATTATACATAACAGTGGGATTCACTATGCCATGCACATCCATCAGTCTCATTCCCTAGTACCTTCTTTTCTCTCCCATCCTCCCTCCCCATCCATTTTCTCCACTCTACTGTCTGTCTTCGGCTATTTTTATTATTTTAATTAGTGCATTATAAATCACCTGTAAGCAGGATTCATCATAGTGTATTTGTGCATGGACACAGCATAATTCTATTCCCCAACCTCCCCATGCCTCCCCTCCTCCTTCCTTCTAAATCCACTTCCACTATTCTATTTATCTCTCTTCTGTTTTTGTGAGAACCCCACCTTCCATTTATTTAGTCTTAGAGAGAGAAAGGGAAGGATAGAGGAGGAGGCAGAAAGAAAAAGAGAGAATCAATTTTATTTATGTTTTCATGTGGGTCTTATTTTTCTGACACTTGGTTGTGTTTGTGGTGCTGGGATTTGAACCCAGGTCCTCGCACATGCTAGGCAAGTGCTCCAACTGCTGAGCCA
Organism: Aplodontia rufa; assembly: GCA_004027875.1. NCBI lineage: Eukaryota > Metazoa > Chordata > Mammalia > Rodentia > Aplodontiidae > Aplodontia > Aplodontia rufa. Next base: position 29,414 of record PVKS010004559.1, read on the forward strand.
CTGCTCCAACCCCCTCTATTTAATTTTTGAATACAATGTGGTGTGTCTTTTAAAATTCCTTTGTGAAAATAATCTTTTTTCATGATGATAAAATATTTCTTGGTATGATTAATATGGAAAGGTCAGTGGCCAGCCTTCCTTTACTCCAATAGAAGGCACAGAAGGACTCTGGCATCCCACGGCAATCCCAGATGGGTTGAACTCATTCCTGCTCTTGGTAGGGCCTGTGGCTCCGTGCCAGGCATCTTAGTTCATTTGAAGAACCACATACCGTCTAGTTTGGCTTGCTGGTGATACTTAGCACAGGACAAGGGTGAGCGTTTGGCTCCAACCACAATGACTCCACGGGCAGTTTCCTGCATGGGGCACCCCACCCTCCTACCATCCATGGCTTCGCTTCTTTGAAGGACACTTTGCAGAGAAAGTATTCATACCCCTCTAGGTGGCTTTGACCACAATTTACCCTTATAATTTTTTCAAATCATAACTATGCACATAGAACATACACAGAGAAGTCAGAAAATTAGTAAAGCTCTTTTAAAATATTTATTTTATTTTTCTTTGTGGTGCCAGAAATCAATCCATAGGCCTTGCACATGCTAAGTGTGTGGTCTACCACTGAGCTACGTCCGCAGCCCCTGATAAAGGTCTTATATTTGTTTCAGAATGAATGTCCTGGAAAGAGATGCTTCACCTAGAAATTTTACCTTGTTTTACTAGTGTTTAATGAAACTGTCTTGGCTACCAGGTTTCAAATATTTAGTTTTAACTCTTTACTGCCCTAGTGACTAGTCCAGATCTTATCAACCAAGCAATAGTGTTTTTCTAAGGTACATGACTATGCATTTTGTTAAGGACTTCATCTTCTCAAAGGTGGGTGAGATATTTATTTCTGCTGATTAAACTGAGGTGAGAGTGGAGGGGTGGCTCTAGAGTAGTTAAGGTAGAAAGTAAACATGGAAGAAAGAAGGGAAGGTGTCTGAGAGATTCGTTCATGTGTCTTTCCCCCTCTCTGCATGTTTGGCCCCTCTACGTCTACCCTGGAATTAGTGGCAGGAAGAGCAGATCTGAGCAAGCCTGCAGATTGCTAAAGGACACCAGAGTTGGCAAAGTGAAGAAGAGGAGGGGAGCGACCCCTTCCTTCAGGAGCCAGGGCGCTGAGCGGCTAAACTGGATCTGGAACCTGGGATGGGATAGAGTCCCAGATCTAGTGCCTAGTGACCGTCAGCCCATGTGGTCCCTCCACGACTGCAGGGTGTCATTTGAGATACCTAGGGGATGGCGACAGCAGGGAACAGCAGTGCTTTTTCTTAAGGAAGGAGGGAGCGGACAAGGCCAGCTTTGAGGAATTCCTCAAAGAAGGGTCTGGGGGCCGGGCAGATGCTCTGAAGCTGTGTGCTACACCGGAACAGCGCTTGTAATGGTCATTTCACACTGGTGGCTCCTGCCGAGCTGTGGTCTTAGGAAAGCCTGCCGACCGGGATTTCCCTAGGCAATTGCATTTTTTAATTTTAGTTTTTTTATTTTTAAAGTATTGCATTTATTTTTAAGATAAACTGTGTAGACTAATGATGTTTTGTATATTCCTTATACAACTTTGTAACTGCTGCCTGTTAACATCTTGCAGAAGTACTGCAATGAGGCCTTAGGCTGCACTTCAGGCTATGACACTTTAACAACCTGAATGCGTCTTGTTACCCGGGTCCCATCCTTATAAACTCTGAAGACCATCTTCGATCTCTATTTGCTGATCTATTATTTTCTGCAGCCTCTGCTCACAGTGCTGTAATAAAAGTTTGATACTAAAATGTTGGATGTAGCTAAAATGTTGGATGTGATAATATGCATTTTTACCCAGGTCATGACAAAACCTTCCGGGTGAATTAGTCCTAGAGATCTCCACCTGGCATTGCCCCATCAGACAACAGTCCTTGCCCCTGGGGATGTGACAAGATCTAAATCCACCTAATTGTCCTATTATCCTGTTCTTCACCTGGAGAATACTTTAGGAAACTTGTGATCTCACTGAGATCAAACTATCAAATTACCTGGAACATCTTCTCGGAGAAGAGGTAGGAAATGCAGTAATTGCCCTGGTGAGCTTGAGAGGAAAGGAGTCGATACTCAGAAAGTGCTCAGAATACGTCTGCCACACAGGGAGCCGCCACAGGCGTTAAGATTTTGTTAATATCACTACTTTCCTTTTCTTTCTTTCTTTTTTTTTTTTTTGGTGCAAATCATTAAAGAAATTGTCAATATTTTAAGTAGCATACACCAACAAAAAGGAAAGCATGCCACTATAATATTTGGCAATGACAGAACTGAACTAATCCAAAGCTTACCGTTTTAACACATCTACCACATTATTTTTTTCTTATTATTTTTGTTTTTTATGTTTTAGGTACCGGGGATTGAACTCAGGATCTCGCTAAGTTGCTGAGAGCCCCCCTAAGTTGCTGAGGCTGGCTTTGAACTTGTGATCCTCCTGCCTCAGCCTCCTGAGCTGCTGGGATTACAGGCATGCGCCACTACACCCAGCTGTCTATTACTTTTAAAGAAAGCAGCTCTACGGGTTAAGAAACGTTGCTCCTTTTGTAAAAGTTCAGGTATTTTGCAGGATTAAGGCTTTGATTAGCAAGACAGCCTTGGTGTGAGGATCCAGCAAGAAGCCAGACAAATCTGAAGGTGCCACACACCATCTTAGATGACAGATCCCGTGGGCACCAGCTTACCTCCACGCCTGCTGCCTCTCTGCAGCTGCCATGTTAAACCCGCCCTCCCACTTTGCACAGCGTCCCCATGACCGACAGCAGCCCTGAAAGTCCCTGCCCTGAATTCTCCCTCCCCGTCCCAGTCCACTGGGGGTTCATCTGTATTCTGGGAGAACTTTGTTTTCCTTTTCTTCCCTTCCCTCAATCCTTTTAATCCTCTAGTTCAAGCAATTAGCTCTACAAATATTAGCTGCAATCAAGGTCTAGCACATGTGGTAATTTTCCCTCTAATAAATCAATCAATTCTTTCTGTGGAGTGTTTTTCCCCCTTACAGTCATTAGAGAATTACAATGCTACTTGAGGATCACCAGCAACTTGAATGAGTCAAGGAACGTCAATCAAATTCGCCAGATTTTGCTTTAAAGATGAGAAAAAATGGGACAGATTCACAAAGGCCTCTTGTCTTAGAATAGGAAGCTTGATAGACCTTTGTTGAATCCCTCTCAGGCCTTGGAACATAATGATCCATTTGGAGGAAAATCAAGACCAGTACTCCCAGCAACAAACCAGACAAAACGCAGACCCTCTCATTAAATCATCCAAAAATTAATAATTGGAATAATCAATCATGCAGTGTCCCTAGGCAGTGGAGTATTGGAAGCTTTAGCACCGCAACTCACAGACAAAGGCTTTGTTTTAGTTGGACGAGAATTAAAGACGCAAACCGTGTTTCCCAGGGCCATTGTAGAGTAGCAGGTAGGGAGCCTGAGAAAGGTGTGCAGGGGACAGAGCGAGAGTCCTCCCCCCATGCCAGTATTTTACCCAAGAGTTCAGTTAAGAAATGGTTTTTCTGCTTAGAGATAATTGGAAAATCACCTGTAGCCCGGGCACCATTTTCATAAATATGTAAAGTGATTTCCAGAGAAATTAAAGAATTCCTATCCCAGTGACAGATCTGAAAACAGAACCCTGGTTGTACCGTTCCTCTCCATGCCATGTCGCGCTGGTGATTACGCGGGAGAGAGAATCGAGAGAATTCACATGCCTTTGTTTGGGGCTAATCTTTTTTTTTGGTTTTTGTTTTTAAATGGGCATAAGGGAAAAAAAAACCATCCATGCAGCTAAATTAGCATGAGAAGAGGCATGAATGCTATACTGGAAGCAAAACCAGCCTGCAATTGTGCTCCTTTCTCTGTAGTCTTTCTGAAAAATTATATCATTATCCAGCGCCTGAAAGGGGTCGCAGGGAGAGGGGGAGGCCTCGATCCATTTTCTTCTGTCACCAAATGTATTCCTATTAAGATGGAAAGAAGTAAAGATTTCAGCAGTGTCCTTGGTGAAAACTTGCTGACATTAATGACGCCAATGCTCAGAGAGACTGAGAGGAAAATGGTATCATCACTGTCATTCAAAGCCATCCAAGATGAGATTTCAAAAGACGGCTGTCAGGCGTAATGAGTGCCAGGTCCCATTCTATCATCCTCGGAGGGCGGATTACACACTACTATGCAGCCTGTGGGTGGCGGGTGGCGAGGTTTGAAAGGGAACTGCACAGAGAGGAGGTGAAGTGGGCGTGGGACCCGAGGGCGCTGTCACGCACCGCCACGGTACATCACCACTGACGTTCACAGGTTGATCTTGGGTAATTGGGATCCAGGGCCTGGCTTCAGTTGGAAGCTGACCCACCCAGACCTTTAGAGTTCTGCTGTGGGTGCAGAAAGACGTTTGATCTGGCCTACCTATTAACGAACTATGAGAATATTCCTGTCTAGTGAGCAGGACACTCATGACTGTGCATTTCAGCCCTAGGATACCTGCAAAGCCCCATTAGCAATCAGAAGGTGGCATGCGGGAGGGGGCCAGGGCAGCGGCTCTCAACCCTGAGTGCACACGGCAATCACCTGGGGCGATTGTACCTCAGGGCCACTCTCTAAAGTCAAATAGATCTGAATCTAGAGGTGACAATGCAGACATCAGTATTTTTTTAAATCTCCTGTAGTGATTCAAAGGAGCAGCCAAACTGAGAAGCACTGGGTTAGAGCAAAGGGTGGGGCTTTAGGCAAATAAATTTGTCAAATAAGGACATTAAAAATTCAACTGCCATTGTTTCATTAAAGACTGGAAATGTTAACAAACTGCTGGGAGGACGTAACTTCAGGATAAAAGATCAACTCACTGTGTTGTATTCCTTTTTCTCCAGTCTCTCGGGACCAGGGATTGGTTCACTCTGGACGGATGCAGACTCAGAACTGACCAGATCCAAACGTTCTCCTCTCAGGACCCTCCTCCTTCCGCAGCGTGAGATGCACTTGTCTGGGGTTCACTTAATCAAACCACTGTCCTTTGCTAACTCTGCCTCTCTTGCCATATCCTTTCCATAGCAGTCTCAATACCGTTGATTAAGTTGTAGGTAATTTCTCCTCCCAGGTTTTGGAAACGTTCTGTATTTTCTAGTGACCGAATATGTTGATTTAATAAACTTCACTCTTCTTCATCACTTTAAATGAAGGTTTCTAAGGTAAGTAAGGCAGTGTGTCCCACAGATAAGCTATTTGGGGACACGCTGGTGTCCTCTTCTTTTCTATGATGACCATTACCTCAAGTCCAGTGGAAAATTCGGTGGATGACCCAATAACCTGTGATCAGTTGTTTATTCTTGTCAAGTTACACAAAATCAACCCCAGTTTGTGTGCCTCCATGGAATCTGCAGTCACCAGGGGCGATTCGACATCCAGGCCACACTCCCGTTCCTCTGAGGCTGTGGTTCAGGCCTCTGTCCTCCTCCTTGAAGGCGCGCTGGAATTCTTTAAGTTCCATGCGTAGTCGTCTATCCTTCACAAGTGAGCCTCTAGCAACCACAGCGACCGGGCAGCCATGCAGAGTTCCCCTGTTCTCCAGGAGCTAATCCCAAAGTCCCCTTCACAGTGTGATTAATATAGAGACTCCTTTAGGCCTGACGATGGTGTGATAAATCTTCATTTAGTAATGTCTTCTAAGCCGCCATGCTTAAAGGTGAATCAAGAGAGTAAGAAGCTGGAATAACTATACGCTCTGGGACCACCTGAGAAATTCTATCTGCAGACATCAGCGTTCTTCAGAAACCCAAGATGTATAACTAATAATGGGCCCTCGTTACCTCCAGCCCAGCTTGACCCAACCAAAGTGCTTGCCACCTGCTCAAGTTTAGGGGCTTTGCTTAGACCAGCACCTAAACTCAGAGTTCTAAGACCTGCATGTGAACCTCAGCTCCACTACCCTCTTCAGCAAGTTGATCTCTCTGGCCTCAGTTTCCTAATCTATAAAATGGGAATATAATCATCAGCATCTTCATTTTATGTGATCGTTGTGAGAATTAATTAACATACTTTAGGTAAAGCACTTAGCAAAGAGACAGGCATATTATGTTCTTACTAAAAGTTAGCTTCCCATGTCAGTGCTCAGCATAACAATGTGGCTTATGATAGACATCTGATAATCACACACGCACACACCCCAGTCCTGCATCTGTTTGTAGAAAAAGGGCTTTCATGGGACGTGCACGGTTAAGAAGCGGTCACCAAATCCTGCGCTTTAGTTTTTAGGTCTTCACAAGTTGGCCAACCCCATTTTGCTGCATAATCTTGTTCATGACTGTTTCTTGTCTGCCTTATCTGGGACCCTTGTTCTTGTACGATGGTTCTATCTGACCACAGTCCCTTTCCATTAAAATGCCCTTGCCCTGACAGATTCTTGTGCTCTCTGTGCCCAGAACCACATGCCCCTGCTAGCATTCAGAAGTTGCCAAATGCATTAAAGGAAAGCATTAAGAAATTCACGTATGGGGCTGAAGCGGTGGCTCAGCACGTATGGCGCTTGCCTGGCATGCGCTAGTACGCGAGTTCAAACCCCAGCACCACGTACCCAACAAAGTCTTGGAGCAACAAAAGCCACATGAAAAACTAAATAAAATTGATTCTGTCTTTCTCTCTCTCTCTCACTGTCCCTCTCTCTTTAAAAAAAAAAAAAAAAAAAGAAATTCACATATTTATCCCTGTATCTTCATATTTTCTTTCTTTTTTATTTTTTATTAAGGACTTGAGTTATTGTACAATCATAAATGCATATAAAGTAACAATATGATACGCAAATGTTCTTAAACCAGAATCACCCCTACATCGCCCACACCCTAGTCTCTTGATTCTTCTATATTTTTGCCCCTACAAGTGATATAAATTTTTAGCTTGTGAATTTTGCAGAATTAAATGATTGCATAAGTATTATTGGATTCTTAGGTGGGTAAAGAATATGCTACATTTTTGATTATCTCCCTAAGCCCCTCCTATCGTCCCTCCCTCTCATCTCCCCTCACCTCTCCCTCACCCCCACACATATCTATGATTCCTCTAGATTATGTGTCGCAGCATCTTTGCTGGGTCTAATACAAGAGTCTGACTACCTTTCACCCCAGCCTGGATTTAGCTCCAGCCTCCACAAATGAGGGAAAACATTCGAGCCCTGACTCTCTGGGTTTGGCTAACTTCGCTCAGCATGGTTTCTTCCATAGCCAAGGAGACAAATTCTCTGTCGACGCATCACTTCTAAACCACGGCTCTGGAAGAGATGGAGGTTAGGAGGACAAATCCACCGGGCTCCGGGGTGCTGTGTCTGCATAGCCAGGCAGGACCCAAAGCAGTGCAGGGTTTTTATTCAACTACAATTAAATTCTTTAAAAACATCAGTGAACTACTATTACACATGCTCTTCCTACCTCTGCCAAAGCTCCTCCACTTCACCCTCAAAAACAACAAAGCCAGATAGAAAGACACGTTGGATAAAGGGATGTCTCAAGTTGCTGGACATGTATTTACCCTAGGACTCAAGCCTGTTTCTTAAAGCTTCAACTCACCGAGTCAGACAGCAGGCTGGGGGTGGGGGAGGCGCTGATCCGGTTACGGGGAGGACTCCATCTGTTATCCTAGACCGTTGTTACTAAGTGACACCAGAGGAGATGCCCACTGGCGGTTTGAAAGAGTTTCATTTTATAGATTCTTAGTCCGAAGATTTCAATTTAGAGAGAGGCAGCAGAAGAGGAGAAAGTCAAGAATGAACGATGGCAGAGGCTTCGTCTCCTGACTTGCCACCTGGCGGGAACCCTCGTCCATGGTGAGCTTGCCTCCCCGACACCCTCTGTCCCTTCCACGTCTATAATAAATGCAGCCAAAGGGGCAGTCCCTTCTCGAGGCTGGCAAAGGTCTTGTTTTGAACTGCTCCTTCACAAGGGCTGTTTCTCATCATGCCAAACCAACAGAAGAAAATAATTTTTTGCGTGGCTGGGGTGTTAAGCTTCGTGTGTGCCCTCGGAGTGGTGGCAGCCCTGGGGACACCGTTGTGGATTAAAGCCACCATCCTCTGCAAAACGGGAGCTCTGCTCGTCAATGCCTCCAGGCAGGAGCTGGACAAGTTCATGGGTGAGATGCAGTACGGGCTTTTCCACGGCCAGGGCGTGAGGCAGTGCGGGTTAGGAGCAAGGCCCTTTCGCTTCTCGTGTAAGTAAAAACTGTCCCTGAATTATTTAATACTCTTCCAACTGTTGCAAGGAATTGTGTGTAAGAGTCTTACTCTGTCTATTCCAGGACTTTTTAAACCGGTGTGACCCATTTGATGTACCCAGGACCAGGACTCTGAACAATTTTTTTTCCTTGACTTTGATTGTTTCATTTGTTTTAGTTTTATCAATTTTTCATTCTTGCTATTCTTTTTAATTAGTTGCTTTGTAATTAAACTTTGGAAAGTATAAGCATCAAGATTCTTAATTATTGCTTTTTAGGTAGGAAATTATGGGGTCTGAAAAAAATAAGCAAAGGGGGACTTGGGGAAATAGGAAAAGCCTTAAGAAATGATTTGAATAATTTCCATGCCTTTGATCTTTAAAGAAAAGGCCAGTATCCACGCCTGCCTGACCCAGGTTTCCTGCTCCCCTCCCCTGTGAGTACTTGTGCTGCTTTCACTTTTAATCCGTTTAGAATCTCTTGGCTATAGACATTCAAAATGATCTGCAGGATAGATTCCTGTTTAGTATAGAAAATTTGCAGCTCATATTGCAATGTAGAAATATGAGACAACTCATATTGCAACTCATATTGCAATGTAGCAATATGAGACAGATTTTCCTGCCCTGGTTTTTGTAAATGGAAGTGTTATCCACCCTATTTATAACCTGTTTATCCTAAGAAGAGATTTTTTTTAAAAAAATTACCATGTGAATAGGCAACTCATTAAATGAAAATTAATAAGAAGTCATTTGTTATATCTCTCACAACACACATTCAGAAGTTATTATTATTTCAAAAGGGCTGGTTTGGAACAATCTCAGGAAGACAGTCAGTAAATTACTGCATAAATCACTCTTCAGGAAAGGAGGTTACCAATTGAGGCAGTTAAAATGAATGATTATTTTGCTGGATTTCTTTTCTCCTCTAATACAGGTAGAAGGTGAAATTAATTGGATTTATTATTAACATATGCAGGGTCTAATTAAATTTCAGTGCTGCCTATTTATATTTCTGTAGCATTCCTCATATTTTAGTCATTGGGCGCCAACCTCCAACTCACACAGGCCACAAAGTGGTATGAATTTTCATAGGGCTCTACAAAAATCCTTGCAAATTCATCTCTAGCTTTTCAAGAAATTATCATGAACCAGATTTGATGAACTGAACTCAACTCTTCTTTGAGTGGCTTTAGTTCATTAAGGTGATGGGGCCTTTAGCGTTGCTGAGCTTTCCTTGGTGGGGGGCAGGAAGAACAAAGCAGACGTTATATGATTTGCAAACGTATAAAAAATAAAAAAAGGAAAAAGATGAGTGAGATGATTTAACCATGAGTCACCAGCCGCTCGAGCACAGTACGGCATCTGCAGATGAACTGAGACCAGATCAGGGAGATTCGGGAGCCTTCCTCTTGCCACACTGAGATGGAGAGAAACTCTTCTCGACATGTTTCAAAACAATAAGATGTTTTCCATGCTGCACACAGGCTCTGTATATCCTGTATCTCATTGAAGCCACGAGGATGTGGCTGGACGGCTTTGGTGGCTGCTCCATTTATGACGAAGTTATGTCAGCCAAGTGTCCCCCCCCCCACTACCTTTCCAAGGACCAGCCCAGCTGGTGGGGGTTAAACAGACCCCCCACTTTCTCACAGAATAGGGTTTGTCTCCAGGATCCCCTGAACACTCCTCCTTGGCCTAGAGAAGAGGAGCTGACACACGTGTGCTCTGGGGCAAGGACCCTAAGTCCAATACACCAAACAGGGCTCTAGGTGCCACACGTAAATAGACCTGTTAAAACGTCCCTCATTTTGGTGAAGCCCAGGAAAGAATACTGAAGTAACTTTTTTTCTGCCTAAACATAACTATATCTCTTTGAATGGAAGGTAAGAGAACATTGGGGAGATTGAATATGTCCATCCACTGGACTCTCGAAGATCACAAGCTCATTTAAATAGGCATCCCTCTCACTGTTAAAACTTTCCATATGCCTTTGGGGCATATTGTACCCTAGTTTCCACTTCCATTGCAATTGGCTTATTTGATTCACATCCTCCCATTCAAAATGCTGTCACTCACTGGATACAATGGCATCTGTAATCCCATAGATTTGGGAGGCTGAGGCAGGAGGATCACAAGTTTGAGGCTAGCCTCATCAACTTAGTGAGATCCACAGAAGTTTAAGTGATTATCTGTCTCAAAATAAAAAAGAATAAAACTAAAAAGGGATGGGGATGTGGCTCATTGGTAAAGTGCCCCTAGTTTCAATTCTTGGTACAAAAAAAACCCCAAAAAACCCCAAATGTCATCACTTTGTCAATGATATTTCATCAACCCATCTTCCAAGTAGGAGAGTCCTCTGATTCTTACCAATAGGAAAGTTTCAACCTTGCTACTATAAAAGAATGAGCCATAACCCTGTCTCAATAACAGCATCCTCCAAGCAAACCCAGGGGCCTCTAGAGAGCTCAGGTTGACAATTCCTTTCTGTTTCTTCTGGAATCCAACTTATGTTGAGAACGTCATTTCCCAGGACTGCCCCTTTCTCACTATTCCTCTAGAATGTTCTTCAGCAAACATTCATCTCTGCAGAAACCCTTGGGGTGGGAGGAATGGAAAAGGCCGCTGGTCGAAGTGGCAGCTGCTTCCTGGCTGGTCGATCGTGCCGTCACACTTCCATTGGTGAATAGGAGTCCACATTTATATTTTCATTTAGCTCAGCAATGGCCAACAGAAATACAACACAAGCCATGATTAAAAATGTTCTAGTGGCCACGTGGGCAAACAAAAGGAAAAAGGAGCTGGAGAAACCAACTCAGAATTAACTCAGTGATGTGTTTTCTTTAACCCAAGATATCCAGAATACTACTGCTTTAACCTACAATCTGTACTAAAAAACTACTGGGATACGTTGCTTTCCTTTGTTTTCCTTGGTGTTAAATCTTTGAAATCTACAGCACACCTAATTCACACTAGCCACATTTCACCAGCTCATTTCCAAGGCTACTGGATTAACAGATTCAGATGGGGATACACTCTGAATTAATGGGCCATTGACAGTGCCCATATTCTAAATGCTTTTTTTGTGTGTGTGCATTATGTTTATGCAATGCTAGTGCCACTTTAAAACCCAGATATATGCTATAACACGAGAATGAAGAATGCAGTGGAAGAACATTTTGGCACTGGAGGCAAGTTTGTTCCTGTTAAATGTTCCCTGTTGACCACTCCATCTCTTTTAATTATAACGAGGCTCTGCACGGTTGTGCTGGGAGAACTTCTGCCTCATTTGCTCTGGTGGACTCTCATCCACTTGTGGGTCAGTGGTTCATTTTCTAGAGGTCACAGAGTCCAAACCTCGCACACAATTCCATTCATTAGAACGAACGAATATTTTCCTTTCAAGGCAGCATGACCATGGGCTTCATTTTTCCTGATATGTCACCTGTAACATTTTAATGGTGATGTTTAAACCTTAAATGTAGCCATCAAGACAAAAACGGCCAGTCTCGAGCTCCGGGTGTGTGGGTGGGTTTCTGTTTTGGTGGGTTTGAAACACTGTGGCACATCATCAGAATGTGATACCCAAGAATCATATGGTATCAATCATCCCTAGATATACAGATCTGTTCTTTGCCAAGACAGTTCAATGAGCTGGTAAAAGCATATGGAATCTCTTTCTTATAAAATGTGAAAAATATAATTTAACCAGCCATGTATCACAGCTTGTGACTTTAGTCATACTTAGAAAAGCATTTTAATTTGGATCTTATGATTGAAATTTGTGAAAAGCTTAAAGAGATTTGGAAAATCTTCATAACTTGGAAGAGCAGAGTTTCTTCTCCAACGCATTTTGGAGTAGGATGGTGGGGACTCGGGGTCTCTGTGACTATGACTGAGAGTCGGCGCTGTCCCTCTCCACGGTCCCCTGCGAGTGTGCCTCGTGTCTCCTGCTGACCCGACCTGTCCCTGGTGACCCACTGGTCACCACCCTCACACTCTGCGTCTCTGCAACTGACTTGCTTGCAGCAGAGTAGCAGAGGGTTTTGGGGTCCCTTCTCCTGATGCACTGCTGCGGCCCCTCCCTTCCTTGCTGGGTGCCTGTGTGGGACAGACCTGGTAGGGGACTGCTGGACAGCTCCCCTGGGAAGTCCTTGGTGGCAGAGGAGGACAGATCCTTTGCACCAGGTCCCCTGGTCGTGTGGGTCACTGGCCTTTTAGCTCGGGGCCCTAATGTCCAGTCTCTCTCACCTAGGAAAAACAGTCGGACAAGCAATTCATGGAATAGTAAATAACAATCTTCTGTCCTTCCCTGACCTTGACGTTAGCTCTATTACTTTAAAACACCTTTAAGGGGGCTGGAGCAGTGGCTCAGCGGTTACAGTGCTTGCCTGGCATGCGTGAGGATGCGCGTTCAAACCCCAGCATACACAATGAAATGTCGGAGCAACAAAAGCCTCATGAAAAACTAAATAAAATTGACTCCCTCTCTCTCTCCCTCTCCCTCTCTCTCTCTCTCTTTGTCACTCTCTCTTAAAAAACAGCAACAACAACAAAAAAAAACCCTTTAAGTATTTGAGAATGAGGATTTTCTCTGCAAGGAGACCCTGATCCCCAAGAAGCCACCCTGGCACTCCCACACACTGGGGCCTAAAACAGTGTGTGGCACAGAAAGGCCATTAACACATGTTTAGTAAACCCACTCTACCGGAATTAAACAAACTAGATCTGTGCTGAGTCTCTGCCAGCTATGGGGATTAGATCCAAGCAAATCCTATAGGTTCATTGCTTTTTTTCTTCTCCTTCTTCTTGCATCTGTGAAAAGGAGGTGAAACTAGGTGATTTCTTAGCATCTCTTCCAGTTCAAATGCTCTATGATCTATAAAATGAGAGGCTGGCTGTTTTAGACAAGGTCCTCCTGGCTTTAAATCTGCATGACCCTTCTTGAAGTCTCCTTCCACTGACGAATTTCAGCCACCATCATCAGAAGCGGTGAGTTAGTGCGTCTTTACTCTGCTTCTCAAACTCATGAAATACCTACCATTTATCAGGACCCAGACAGGTTTCAGTATCAAAGTGAATGCTTCTTTTCTTCTCTGTCACAATCCTTTACTTTCTGTGTAGGGAAATTGCAGATTAAAGAAGCCAGTGAGGAATGGCATGCTTTAGAATTCTGGGGAGATAGATCAGTTGGTTCTGGAGGGCAAGGGCGGCCATAAACACCCCAGAACCGAGGCGATGTTGCTGAGAAACCAGAAAGGCAAGAAGGTCAAAAAGTAGGGATTCTGTTCTCCTACTTCTCCCACTTTCCCCCTTTATGTTTCAGACATAAAAAATGATTTTTGCTGGGCATTGTGGTGCATACCTGTAATCCCAGCAGCTCAGGAGGCTGAGGCAGGGCGATTGCTACGTTAAAAGGCAGCCTCAGCAACCTAGCAAGGCCCTAAGCAACTTAGTGAGACCCTGTCTCAAAATAAAAAATAAAGCGCTGGGGATGTGGCTCAGTGGTTAAGCACCCCTGGGTTCACTCCCAAGAAACAAAAATAAAAATAAATAACTGAATAAGTAAAATTATCCTTTTGGATGTGTGCTCTGTCTGGTATCTACCTATCACTTCTTCCCTTTGAATTACCCTGTACCCCAGCAGCTGGGCTAATCATTGACCAGAATACCTGGGAGCCAATGATAGGGATACTGCTTGTTTGGGGGTGGGGGAATCTAAAATTTTTTAATTTATTTTTAACTAATACATGAAAACATAGAAGTTGTACATATTTACAGAGTATCGTGATGTTTTGATACATGCATACACATCATGTAGTATTTAAATCAGAATAAATATATCTACCTCGCCAAACACTAAGCATTTCTTTTTTGTAAAATTTCCAAAATTCTTTCTTCCAGCTTTTAAGAACATGCAGGACACTTGTTATCTCACTGTGCGAGAGCACCCAGGACTTCCTACTCCTGTCTAGCTGCTGCTGGTGCCCATCATCGACCTCTCCCACCCCCCAGCCCCTAGTAACCCCATTCAGCTCTCAGCTTAGAGTCCACAGGTGGTGTTGGTCTTTCTGGGCCTGTCCTATTTCCCTGAGCATGATGCTGGTCCCAAGCGGGACTTCCGGCACTTACACCTTGTGCATGATCTTTAGCTATTGGAGGAAGCCTCCAAAATTGCTCTCATGCATTGTCTTCTAATTTCTAAGGATGACTCTCAGACATCTCAGGAGGAAAAAAAATGCGTATTTCAGCTGCCTATTCATTGGGTGTCTCCCATCTTTCTGCGGAGGTGTTAGGATGCTACTCTTATTGGATAAACAGAAACTGGAAATACAAAGAGGCTGTAAGAAGTTCCCAGGGCCACACAGCCAGTTAAGTAGCAGCACTGGATTCAAATTCAGAAGCATATGATAGATCACACTCTTTGCCTAATTTGCCTCCTTAGAATACACAAAAAGCATACAAAAGGAGGAAGACAGTGCAAGATTAGCCTTTGGTTTTACCATACTTCTTTATTTGATTTTGAGGTGCTGGGCATTGAACCCCACGGGCACTGCACACCATGGAGTGATATCCCCAGTCCTTACCTCTATTTTATTTTATTTTTGCACCAAGTATTGAACTCAGTGGCACTTAACCTCTAAACCACATCCCCAACCCTTTTTATATTTTATTTTGAGACAGGGTCTTGCTAAGTTGCTGAGGGCCTTTTTAAGTGCTGATGCTGGCTTTGAACTAGAGATCCTCCTGCATTGGCCTCCCAAGCTGCTGGGATTATAGGTATGCACCACCGTGCCCAGCCCTCACCTCTATTTTAAAATTGATTTTGTTGCTTCATTAGAGCTCATGTATATAAGTAATGATATTTAGACTGAAGACTTGAATTCATTCATTATTTCTTTATTTCACATTTCAATGCCCCCAATATCTGAACCCCAATTTTTGACCTTTGGAAGGTGAAACAGTCAAGTTAAACCTTCCTTCATAATTTCACTGAACAGGTCACAGGCTTCTAGCTAATCTTTGGGTTATGCAATTACGTAGCCTTGATGTTGACTACTTAGATTTAAGACACCTGCATTTAGCTGACTGAACATTCCTATCACCCTATCACCCGGAATCTTCATTTCACGGTCTTCAAGTTAGTAACTTTGACTGCAACAATTATTTCAACACAGCAATGAACAGATTTGCAGAAGTGACATGAACAGTTTTAAAACTAAGCCAGGGACCAAATGAAAAGCAGGTATGAGCCACCCAATTCACTTTAAAAAAATAGTGTCTTATTAAGAGCCAGTGGGATAGAGTTAGGGCATCAATTAAAGTCTCACTTTGAAAGTGAAATAAAAAATTCTTTTTTTTTTTTTTTTTTTGGTATCAGGGATTGAACCTCCACGCAACATTCCTAGCCTTTTAGCCCTTTTTAAATTTTATTTTGAGATAGGATTTTACTAAGTTGCTTAAGGCCTCACTAAGTTGCTGAGTCTGGCCTTGAATGTGCAATCTTCCTGCCTTAGCCTCCAAAGCTGCTGGGATTATAGGCATGTGCCACCATAACCAGCAAAAATTTACTTTAATGTCTGAAAAGTATTAGGGGTTTTATAAAATTACAGGAACTTTTTTATTATTAGAAGTTTATGATCTAATCCGAAGGGAACCTCTGACTTCCAGGAGAAGTCCAATTAACTTGGGTCTTAAGTAAAGTGAAGCATGAAACCATGGGGAACCCAAAGGAGGGAAACCATGGTCTGGCACCAATATTGGCTTGCTCTGTCATTATACTTTTGTGCTTGATTGTTTGACGATGAACCCCTCCTAGTTGTAAGACCATGTTTATCAAATAAATAAATAAATAAATAATTTTTTTAAAAAAGAAGTTTATGGTTACGCATAGTCGTTGGGTTCATCCCAACCATACAGGCATACTTTTTAAACAAAACTCTCATGCATAGAACAATGAAAACTCTCCCTTCATCTAATCACACGACTATACACGCAGACCAGGTTTGGTAGGATGCACTTTTATTCCAGGTAAGATAGAACTGACAAACTGCAAAGTTTGTACCTGGCAGACTAATTGATGCAGACTCCATACTCTGCTCCCTCTCAGTGTGTTAGAACTATGGCAAAGCCATTCTCAGGAGTTATTACCCAACATAATCATACCCCTGTGGATTAGAAGCAGTTAAATGGGTTCTGTTATCAGAGACACATATGTGCCAAACCAGCTGTCCTCCCTAAGCCACCAAGGGTGATTAAAGCTCACTGATGGACTGCTTCCGGAAAGGCTCAAGTCAGGTATGTGCCTTCCGCTGACAGCAAGTCCGGTGAGGTGCTGAGAACAATCGCACCATCGGGTCCCCTCCAGTGAAGTGCCGGGGCGCGCCCTGGCCATGCAGCCTCTGGAAGCCTGGCTCGACACCCGGTGCGGGACCACGGGTGTCGCTTGGGAAGGGGAACATGCTGGCTTAAGTCAGGGCTGGTCTTTCACTGGGTTTTCGTGATGACGCTGATGGAGGGGTTGCAGCCAGCGTCAGATCAGGAGCAATTCTGCAAAAAGAAAGAAATCTTCCCTCTTACTCTCTTTCAAGAAAATGAATAGCTGAGCACCAAGGGGCCAAATACTTTTTTTTTTTTTTGAGAGAGGGACAGTGAGAGAGAGAGAAACAATTTTTAATTAGTTTTTCATGTGGCTTTGTTGCTCTGAGTCTTTGTTGAGTACGTGGTGCTGGGGTTTGAATTCACGTCCTCATGCCTGCCAGGCAAGCCCTGTAACCGCTGAGCCACCACTCCAGCTTTTTTTTTTTTTTTTTTTTAACATTCCCTTTTATGTGGAGAAGGACAAGCTGAGAAGGAAAGCAGGCCTCTGAGGCGACCCCTGTGGGTTTAATCTGGGAAGAAGCTGCTGAGCCTGGCCAATGTCACCATCAGAGACCACAGAGCTGAGAGCTTCACAGGTGGCCTTGCCCATACCTCACATCTGGCCAGGTGAAGGCAGAAAGGGTCCATGAGACCTGAACCATTAACCCAGTGGTCCATGACCCGGCTGCTGTTAGACCACCTGGGGAGTCTTTAAAACCACTGATTCGAAGGCCCTGACTGAATCTGGACCTCTGTGGGCCTGAGCCATGTGATGGGTTCGCCTCCCTAGGTGATTCTAAGGGACTGCCAAGGCCAAGGTTACTGAGGTGAGGGTGGTCAAGTCGAGGGCTGTCAGGTGACACCGTCACCATCAGGGATGAGAGAAGCACAAGCAGAAGGCAGAGCTGAGGAGCAGGATTTAGCATGGTTTGCACACAGTTCAGGCACAGGCTGGGATCCTGCCTTCCATCCCCTTAGCTGCAAAATTCCGGGAGGATCTTTACAAGGCACCTTCTTGCCTGGCCTGGGAGTGAGACCGAGGGAGCTGCTGCATGAATCTACAGAGAGAAGCTGAGCACACTTGGTCCCAGGCCCAGGAGACTCCCCTCTGCAAATCTGCCCCTCCAGTTATAGGAGCCTGCTCACAGCTGGTCGGGCTAACAGAGTCAGCTCCACGCAGTCCTTGCTGGGGAGGGCCAGCTGCGCCACCCAACCTGGAGGGGCACTTAGTGGAAGATCTAAGCTGTGTTCTCTGATCGCTTTATCAGAAACAAAGATAACCTTTGAACTCCTTCTGCCAACGTCCTCTGGAAGGGCTCTGATCCTTGCAAAGAGACTCCCAGGGGCCACCTAGAGAGACTTGACATCAGACCAAAGATTGTTTTAGACAAGCCATTACAGAGAATGTCCCAGAAATCATACAAGGGGAATAGAAACCAAGAAAGGGAACAATATATTAGACAGTGTGGAAAGTGTGTGATAGGAATCAAATAAATGATTAGCTATAAACCCAAAGTTCCAGGATTATTCACAGCAACAGTCACCAACTTGGTTGGGAAAATTGCAAAAGTCTGAACTGCAAGACAGAAAGTTTGCTAGAATTCCATGCAGTCCTCCTGGGCTCTTTGGTAGCTATGCACAGACACAAACTCTGACCGCCTATGGGCCAAATAGCTGTCACTCACGCCCAGCAATTGTCCTGAGACTTGAAACACAGATGTTCTCACTGTTCCGATTCTCACATTCGCCACTCTTCTCAGAAGCGCAGCCCTCCTGCTGTTCTCATCAGGATAAAAAATATTTTAGGCAATTACTGCTGTTTTAAAAAGCACTTCCGATAAATGATCTCATTTGTATTTCTCATAAGTCCTGTGACATTTCTTCTTTTAAATTTTATGTTTTTGAGATTTTTTTAATAGGGAGTTGAGTTGTAAATGCGTATAAAGAAACAATATGATATGCACTTGATATTAAACCATAGTCACCCCCAGCCCACACCCCAGTCTCTAGATTCTTCTATATTATGCCCCTATAAGAGATATAAATGCCTATATATATATATATATATATATATATATAAACTTGTGAATTTTTCAGAATTAAATGATTGAATAAGTATTATTTGACTTCTGGGGAAGTAAAGAGTATGCTACATTGTTGATTGAGGTCCTAGATCCCCTCCCCCATCTACATGTCTATGGTTGCCCTAGATTATGTGTTGCTACTCCTTTGCTGGGTCTAATACATGAGACTGACTGCCTTTCACCCAAGCCTGGGTTTAGCTCCAGCCTCCACAAATGAGGGAAAACATTCAACCCTTGAATGGGTTTGGCTAACTTCGCTCAGCATGATTTCTTCCATTGCCATCCAACTACCTTCAAAGGCTGCAATTTCATTGTTCACACATAATAGTTGTACGTATTCTTGGGTATGATGTGATGTTTCAGTACACCTATGTGTGTATAAGGATCAAGTTGGGATAATTAGCATATCAATCACCTCAAATGTTTGTTATTTCTCTGTGGAAAAACATTCGAAATCCCTTTTTCTGGGTATTTACACATAGAAGGCCCACTATTGCTAACTCTGCCCTCCCCACTGTGCAGTTGGACACCAGGCCTTGCTCCTCCTGTCTAACTTCGTTCCTGTTGTCAAATCCCCCCATGCCCCAAGCCCAGCCTCTGGTCACCCCCATTCTGCCCTCTGCTTCTGTGAGCTCAGCTCTTAGACTATCAGCATTTCCAGACAGAGGAGCCAAGGTGTGCACAGTAACTCCAACCCTAGGCTCCACCATGGCGCCTCTCGGCCAGCACCTGGCTACTAGCTTCCCTCAAACCAGCAACTCCACTCTTTTGCTCTGGTGATGCCATATATTTCAATCACCTATCAATCCCGGTCCATGGGATTAAGTGTAGGTTTAGATCAAATTCACTAATTCCTGTTTTAAGATTTGTAGGATAAGAGATATGCCCATTGGACTGGAGTTAGTCATACATAAAAGGGTAACAAGGTGTGCCGATAAAATATAACAGAAGAACCCAGTGGATAGAGAAAAAAAACATAAATTTTAAGGCAACTGAAATGAAAGCCATACATTTAGAGATATCAGATAAAGCATGGATCGATTGCAAGCAATAAAGGAATATATTTGTACTAGCTAAAGCAAATATGTTTCACCTTATTCTTATTGCTCTCCAAGATCTACAGAAAGCAGTAGGACTTAACATGTGTGTCACAAATTACTTGTGAGATAAAGAGCGTATGTGCCCTTAGTCTCATCCCCCAAAATGATTACTAAGTATCTTATCATGTGCCTCTGTGTTCTGCTGGACTCTGAAGGTGAGAAAAGAATTAGAACAGATACTTATTCAACCACTCAGAATGTAGCAGAAGAATTTCTAAGTAACCCATCACTGGGAAGAGCTGTAAGAGTGTATCAGACAGGATGGGCTAGGTTGCGGCTAGTAACAAATAAGTCCAGACTTCACTAGTTTAAATAAAAAGAATTTGTTTATTGCTCTCTATAGGTATGTTTTCAGTGATCAGTTGTAGGTCCAATCCAGGTCACTGCCACAATTGATGGCTGTAAAAAAGACAGAACTGTGGATGCCATCACACTGGTAATGAAACTCTGACCTGGAGCTTGCACCTGTAGCCTATTGGCCAGGGCACATTGTGCAGCCACACCAAGGATCAAAGGGGCAAGAAGAGCAATTCTACTGTGAGCCAGTATGAGGAGGAACCAGCTTCATATGTGGTCGAAGAGCTCTGGTTACTATCACAATTATCATTTGTTTAGAAAGCTCCAAGAAGAGCCAGTCTCTATGAGGGCAAGGCACAGAAGATCAGAGGAAAGTTCCAAGAATGAGCTGGGTTTCACTAGCTCATGTTGAACAAGCCAAGCTGTGAAGAGCTGACTGAGGCCCAGAGTCCAGCGGATATGTGGGAGCCAGGAGGACGGAGAGCAGGCTGGGGAGGAAGACAGTGACTGGGAAATGACAGTCCTTGCTTGCTCACTCTAATAGTCAACGTGAAGCCATTTGAGGAAGTTTAAGTAGGTCAGAAGGTCAGAAGATAAATGGGAAGGGAGAGAGGTGGAAGACCAGTGAAGACAATCCTGCAGTGTCTAGACGTCCAACCAAAGCATTGACAGAGGGACAGAAAGGAAGGGAAACATTTCCAAAATATTCAGAAGAAAAAACCAACAGAAATTGGTGATGAAGGAGGAACCCCAGATTTCCACTGGGTGGAGAGTTGTAATTAACTGAGCTCAGAATACGGACTGATAGAGTTTAGAGAAGATGAAGTTGTCTTTGGTCGTGTTTAACTCAAGGTCCCACCTGTGGAACATGAGCAAGAGATGCCCATCAGGTACACACTCTTGGAGTTTGGGAGGCCTGGTGTGGAGGCCATAGGTGGGACTCCACAGATCAGAGGCAATAGCAGGAACCAGAACTGGAATTGAAACAACTGAATGAAAATGTGGACAAAGATGTGTGCTGGAAAGCACTAATGTATGTGTGGGCAGAAGGGGGACTCACCTGGAGGTCAAGGAGAGGGGAAGTGAGGTGAGGGGACGCAGGTCAGCGAAGGCAAGGAAGAGAGTCCTTCATCGTGGAAGTAGCTGCTAGAGTCCTCAGTCTCCCCAAGGTGCCAAGAGTGTGAAAATAGCCCTTAGAAGGTTGGAGGAAAAATACAGGGGATCTTTTCCAAAGCAGTTTGGACGGAGAGGTGGGGAAGGGGGGTCTTGAAGGAGCTGAAGGGCCAGGGAGGTGAGCACCCAAGGTAAGGTAAGGCTGAGGTCAGGAAATCACTAGCGCACCTCTAAGGCCGACTGGGATGTGTATGCACTGCACGCACGCACACACGCACCCTGGGAAAATCTCGAATGTGCTTCTGTGTGGAAGGGTAGAGCTGAGAACGTGCGAGGGAGGGGTGAGGGATTAGACAGGCTCAGTGAAGGGGACAAGTGATGGGTCTCAGATACCCCCAGGAGGCCACGCCTTGGACAGGAGAAAAGCATTTTTTTCACTACGAAAGGGAAAGCCAGCCATGGACCGTGAGAGTGGCCGTAGGGACTGGAAAAGTTGGGGGAGTTTCCTGATTGTGCCACATTCTCTGCAGAATTAGAGTTTGACTCAGCAAAACTTAAGGGGCCCTGGCAAGCCAGGAGCATAAAGCCAGGAGAAATGGGCAGGGGAGTGATCGGTGTGCGCCGGGGGTCCTTGCTGTGGGCTTCCTTGACTACCCTGGCTCCCGTGCCGTTAGGAGAGCCGACCCAGAGACCAGCTTCTTTCAGCTCTGTTCCTGGTCGGAAGCTCTGGAGGGAGAGGAACCAGCTTTGAACCAGGGTGGAAGAGGCAGAGCTTAACAAGCATGCTACGAATTGTCACTTCCCTACCGTCGCCTGTGTCTGTACCTAAAAGTCCTACAGAATGCACTTTGACCGGAGTGATCCCTTCCTGGGAACTCTCCCAGCGAGGTTATTCCCACTCTGCAGCCTCAGCACGATAAGACAGAAAACGCCGTGCACTGGAGGATGGTTCACTGAAGCCCGAGCTGCAATCCTGCAGTGGCGGGAGGTGACACGGCAGGCATGAGCCGCATCAGAATTCCACGTGGCTCTCCACACAGTAGTCCCAAACACAATGTGGACCACCCAGAAAGTACTCAGAGGGGAAGGACGAGAATCTCAAACCTGCACGATGACTCTAGCAATTCAGGAAACAAACAGAATGATAGACAGAGGTTTGAAAGGAACAAGAAAAAGAAAAATATTGCTTTTTATGTTGGTAGGCTTAATGAGTGAACAGCTTATCTCAATTTTAGTTTTATTTTTATAATGTTCTTTATTAAAAAAAAAAAAAAAGCACCTCTGTAGACAGTTGGATCTTCAGGCGAACTAACAGAACCAGGGTGAGGAGCAAGACCATCATCGTCCCCCTACCCTGCCACCAAAAAAAAGCTCTGTCATGCTCAGCTTTCAGATAAACTCAAAATCCCAAACTCTAAATCTAGTTTAAACAGCAGTCAGTTTCCGTGTAATCTGCTGACAGCCCCCAACTGTGCTGGATTAAAAATTTCCCTTTTAATGAAAGGATTCGAAATTCCATTCTGGTTGCCAATCCAAGTCTTTCAACTTCTAAAACCAAAACAAAAGGAAACAAAAAACACCCTGGGCCTGTGGCCACCGGGGCTACCACGCATGTTATTTCCATCGCCCTGGATTCTCCCTGAACCTCCTTCCGTCCAGCTTACCACACTGTCCCCCAGAAAGAGTTCACCCTCAGCTCAACAGGGACTGCGCCACCTAATGGACAAGTTAAATTTTTTATTAAGGAGTTGAGTTATTGTACAATCATAAATGCTTATAAAGTAACAATATGATATGCATTTTCTTCTTAAACCAGAATTGCCCCCATATCTCCCACACCCCAGTCTCTTGATTATTTTATATTTTGCTCCTACAAGCAATATAAATGCCTAGATTGTGAATTTTACAAAATTAAATGATAGCACAACTATTATTTGGAATCCTGGGGGTAAAGAGTATGCTACAATGTTGATTGTCTCCCTAGAACCCTCCCTATTCTTCCTCCCTTTACCCTTCTCCCCACTCTATCCCATCCCTCACAACATATCTATGATTGCCCTAGATTATGTGTTGCTACACCTTTGCTGGGTCTAATGCATGAGTTTGACTACCTTTCACCCAAGACTGGGTTTAGCTCCAGCCTCCACAAATGAAGGAATGCATTCCACCTTCAACTCTCTGAGTTTGGCTAACTTCATCAGCATGATTTGATATCATTGTTTCTAATTGCTGAGTAGAATTCCATTGTGTGTGTGTGTGTGTGTGTGTGTGTGTGTGTGTGTGTGTGTTATATTATATGTATACAACACAGTTTTTGGATCTATTCATCCAGTGAGGGGCATCTGGGTTGGTTCCATAATTAGCTATTGTAAATTGAGCTGCTATGAACATAGATTTTGCTGTAATGTGCTGATTCTAACACTTCCGGGAAAATACCAGAAGATGGATAGCTGGATCGTATGGTGGATCCCTCCTTAATTTTTTGAGGAATCTCCACACTGCTTTCCAGAGTAGTTGTACCAGTTTGCAGTTCCACCAACAGTGTGCTAGTATTCCTATCTCTGCACAACCCGTCCAGCATCTGACTGGGGTGAGGTGAAATCTTAAGGTAGTTTTGATTTGTGTTTCTCTGATTGCTAGAGATTTAGAACACTTTCTCATGTATTCATTGGCTTGCTCAATTTCCTCTCTTGAAAAGTTTCTCTTTAGTTCTCTGGCCCATTTATTGATTGGATTGTTTGTGTTTCTGGTATTAAGTTGAGTACTTTGTAAATTTTGGTATTAGTCCCCTGTCAGGGGAATCACAGGCCATGATTATCTCCCATTCTATAGGTTGGCCTTTGACAGTTTTGACTAATTCCTTGGCTGAGCAGAAGCTTTTTAGTTTAATGGCATGCCACTCATTGATTTTTTACTTTAATTCTTGTGCTCTTGGAGTCTTGTTGACAAAGTCATTTCCTACTCCCCAGAACTGGAGTGTTGGTCCAAAATTTTCTTCTAGCATTTGTATAGTGGCTGGTTTAATTTTAATAGTTCCTCGCTCCATTTTTCATTTAATTTTTGTGCACAGTGAGAGACAATGTCTAATTTCAGCTTCCTGCAAATGCCTTTCCAGGTTGTCTAGCACTATTTGTTGAATAGGCTATTATTCCTTCATGTAATATTTTGACTCCTTTTGTCAAAGATCAGATGTTTAAAGACTTGTGTGTTTGTCTCAGAGTCTTTATTCTATTCCATTGGTCTTCATTCCTATTTTGATACCAGTACCATGCTGTTTTGTAACTATAGCTCCATAGCATAGTTTTAGATCTGGTTTTGCAACTACACCTATTTTGTCTTTCTTGCTTAGTAATGTTTTGGCTATTCTGGGTTTCTTGTTATTTCAAATGAATTTGAGAATTGCTTTTTCTATATCTGTAAAAAATGACATTGGTATCTTGATGGGGATTGCATTGAATTTGTATAGTGCTTTTGGCAGAATGGCCATTTTAATTCTGCCTAACCAAGAGCATGGAACATGTTTCCATCTTCTCAGGTCTCCTTCAGTTTCTATCTTCAGTGTCCAATAGTTTTCGTTGTAGAAGTATTTTACTTCCCTTGTTAAATTAATTCCCAACTACTTTATTCTTTTTGAGGATATTGTGAACGGGACTGATTTCCTGATTTTTTCTTCTGCCCTATAATTGTTAGCGCATAGGAACATTATTGCTTTGTGGGTGTCAATCTTGTAGCCTGCTACTTTGCTAAACCTGTTTATATGCTCAAGCAGTTTTTCTAGTGGAGCTTTTTTTTTTTAATCTTCCAGATATAGGATAATGTCATCAGCAAAAAAAGGGATAGTGAGACTTTCTCCCTTCCTATTCATATCCCTTTGATTTCCTTCCCTTGCCTGATTGCTCCAGGTAAGGTCTAGAGAACTATATTGAATAAAAGTGGTGAGAGCGGACAGCCTTGTCTTGTTCCAGAGTTTAGTGGAAATGCTTTCAGCTTTTCTCTGTTTAGTATTATACATGCTGAGGGTTTGTCACATATGGCCTTTGCATAGTTAAAATAAGTTCCTTTGATATCTATCTTCTCTAAAAATGGGTGTTGGATTTTTATATCCTCTCCTTCCTGGGCTTGGCTGGCTTTTTCAGGCATTGGGTCCCCAACTTTGCACTTCTTGCCAGACCTCTACATCAGGCAGCAAAGGAGACCCCTTATGAGCCTCCCCCAATATGGTAGCCAACTCCTTTTACAAGCTCAGAGATGCTCTCACGTCTCCCCCAACCCCAACCCTAACCGTTCTTTCCACCTCTTCAGGGGTGAAAGGCAGGGTGTTGCCACTGGCCGCCTCCCTCAACCAACCGGACCTTCCTACAGACTGGTGGCATATCTCTCCAAGCAACTCAATTCTACAGTCCGTGGATGGCCACTGTGCCTCCGCGCACTGGCAGCAGCAGCTGAACTGACCAAGGAAGCCCTAAAACTCACCTTACTCCAACCAGTCACTGTGTTCTCCACTCGTCGCCTGCATGACCTCTTAAGCCACAAACCCCTTCCCCTCCTGAGCCCATCACGGATTCAGGAATTTCATCTTCTCTTTATAGAAAACCCCACCCTCACTCTCTGCTCTTCCTCTTCCCTCAACCCTGCTATGCTGCTCCTAGTGTCCCCACCTCCCTCAACCACCAGCCACTCCTGTCCACCAGTACTGGAGGCTCTATGTTCACCCTGTGAGGATCTCCTTGATTATCCATTCCCCTCTCCTGACCTAAACATTTTCATAGATGGCAGTTCTGTCCTGGGTCCCAACAGATGCTGTAGAGCCACTTACATAGTAGTTACCTCTGCTTCAGTTCTGGAAGCCAGCTGCCTATCAGAACGGACCACCTCCCAAAAGGCTGAACTCTTTGCTCTCATCAGGGCCCTCATCCTATCCAAACACAAACAGGTTAACATCTACACGGATTCCAAATATGCCTTCTTGATTGCTCACTCACATCCGGCTATTTGGAAGGAGCATGGGTTTCTAACCACAAAGGGGTCACCAGTGGTCAATGCCTTCCTAATTTCCAAACTCTTGGAGGCACTTCAGCTGCCATCCCGAGCTGCCATCATACCCTGCCAAGGACACCAACATTCCTCAGATCCTATAGCCATGGGCAACAATGAGGCAGACTCTATAGCACAGGGGCTAACAACAAAGTCCTCAATAGTCCCCATCCTATTTCTATCCACTGCCATCAAACCTGAATATTATCCACAGGAGCAGAAGGACCTGGTAACTCAGGACAGCCATTTTGGGGGTGATGGTTGGATCTTCCTAGGGGACCAGATTGCCCTTCCCAAATAGCAAGCTTACAACTTGCTGATGGACATTCACAACTCTCTTCATATTGGCCCCAAGCCTCTCCTGCAGTTCCTTCAACCCATCTTTTATCTCCCAGGAATGAGAGCCATTCCGCAGCAGGTCCACTCGGCTTGCCCGGTCTGCTCCCTCAAGGGAGCAGCAAACACAAGCTCCCAACACGTCAGATGAGGGGCCACCAGCCAGGCGAAGATTGGCAGATCGCCTTCACCCACATGCCAAGACACAAAAAGCTCCATTACCTACTCACCTTGGTTGATACTTTTTCAGGATGGATAGAAGCCTTCCCTACCTCCAGGGAGACTGCAGACACCGTTGCCTCCATCCTTATTGAGCAGATCATTCCCAGATTCGGAGTCCCTGCATCCATCCAGTCAGACAAGGGTCCAGCCTGCCTCTCTCGGGTTGTTCAGCTAGTTTCCAAAGGCCTCAACATTAACTGGAGGCTCCACATCCACTGTCTACCCTAATCCTCGGGTAAGGTTGAAAGGGCTAACAGCATTCTCAAGGATCATCTTACTAAACTGACTATTGAACTAAAGCTCTCCTGGCCCAATCTCCTTCCATTGGCCCTTACTCGAATTCAAGCAGCCCCAGGGCCCCCTCAGGCCTCAGGCCCTTTGAGCTACTCTATGAGCACCCTTTCCTAATCAACCAAAACTTCCCTGTCAGCCCTCCCCCCTTGGCATCCTGTCTTCCCTATCTCACACTTTTACACAAACTCTTAAGGAAACACACAAACCGTTGTCTCCCCACACCGTCCACTGCCTCATCTCCAGCCGGACCACAACCTGAAAGGGCTGCCATCTTTCTTCAACCAGGTGATACAGTGTTGCTTTGGAAACTGCATCCTCAATCGCTGCAACCTCACTAGACTGGACCCCATACAGTTACACTTACCACCCCAACAGTGGCCAAACTCTTGGGCCACTCCCCTTGGTACTATGTCTCCCGCCTTAGAAAGCCACCCTTCCCAGATGACCTGGACTTCCACCATGCTGGGGCCACCAAACTCAAGATCTCCCGTCAAACCCCTATTTCTCCTCCTACTCATTAACCTTTCTCAGGCCTCTACCTCAGATTACAGGTGGCATTTCTATGTCCAGGAGACATGGCAGCAAGATGGGATCTCTCACTCTCAGTTCGTAGGTCAGGGCGAATGCTCTCCTAGTGGTTGTGATGTGCAATTGCTCTTAACATCACCGGATTTAGTCAGGTTCTATCCTCGTCCTTATGCGCTGCTATGCTATGCTTCCCAGCAGACCAGACTGAGGACTTTTGTAAATAACAGCCTGACACCTATGGGGGATGTCCCTATAACTCATGTGCAAAACATTTTTTAGATAAGCCTTGCTATGAGAACCGGGCACATGCCCAATTGACTATTAAGGACCCATGGGACCGGGGTAAACTCTATTCTTGGGGATGGGCCAAGCTTCCCTCAGCTTCAATCAAAACCTGGAGAACTCGTATGCAGGTACTTCCTCAGATTCATATAACCATCCAGGAGCAGGCGAAGGAACTTCAACATCAAATCGACGCAGCTGCCCGTCCCAGAGCCGATCCTTTCTCCTGGCTCACCCTGATACGGCAAGGTCTCCAGCTCCTCAAACTGTCCAGAGTCAACAGCATCTCAGACTGCGTCCTCTGTGCAGGTTTGGACCACACCCCCCTGACCGCCGTTCCTATTGATCCCCCCCTTAACACTTCTTCAACACCTCAAAGGATCCCCTCTCCACCCTTAGAGGGGGTTCCCCTTTTTCACAACTCTTCAGAGATTTTTTCTTATTGCTGCACTTCCTCTACCTCAGTACCTTTCAACCGAACCATACAGGTCTCTTCTACAATGTTTGCTCCTCCCAGATTTTCTGGTGTAATGGCACCCTGACAAAAAGCTGAAGTTCCAATATACCCTCTGCCTTTTGCATGCCCTCCACCCCAGTTCCTCAGCTGACACTATACACTGAAGCTGAATTAATTTTTCCCCTAGAACGAAACTGGCCATTTTTCTACCAATGATTGGTCAGGCTCTCCCTAGCCTCCTCACACGTGGCCTCCGGGTTAGGGGTTGTGCAGTCACTGCCACCCAGAAACCAGAACAACAATTTCAGGAGGCAGTTGAGGAATCTGCTGCCTCCCTGGCCTCCCTTCAAAGACAAATAACATCTGTTGCCCAAATTTCATTACAGAACCACTGACCACTAGCTCTCCTGACAGTGGACAAAAGGAGAACATGCGTATTCCTGAAAGAGGAATGCTGTTATTATATCAATGAAACCAAGCTAGTTGAGAAAAATGTCAAAACTCTCAGAGGTCTGAGCGAAAAACTTAGGCAGCTTCAATCAGATGACTCTTGGCCAGGATGGCTAAACTCTACTCTTGTCACCTGGCTGATCCCCATCCTTACTCCCATATTAGTGATTGGACTCCTCCTAATGATTGCTCCTCTCTCTTCAGATTTGCCCAAAGCCGTATAAGTGAGATTGCTAGAGTAACATACAACCAAATGCTCTTGCACCCTTACACCCACCTCCCCACTGAACCAATACCCGAACCTTCCCCTCCCCACAATGCCCCATAAAGAGCAGGAAGTAGCAAGATGGAAATTGATGCCCATATCACCAAAAAGTTCAGGATATTAGGTTGATTCCAGGTGCCTGGGGACAGGGCATCAGGTAGCTTGTGCACAAAAAGAACAACCAATCAGACGCTGGCAGACAAGCTCCAATGGCGACTTGCAAACACCCGATGATTGAAGGATCCACGAGCCAATCTCCAAGAGGCCATGCCCATCAACTTCCTTCCTCTCCCTGGACTATAAAGCTGCTGCCCATCCGGGACCGTGTGCCATTAACCCTGCACGTCACTTCCCCTTCCTGCTCGTCATTTCCCGTTTGCCCTCACTATGGCAGCATAGGTAGATTTGGCCCAGGAGTTGCTGATCCCAAAAAAGAGTTTTGCCCAGCTGTTCTTAGGTCTGGCTACCTTTTTGAGCAACCACGCCTGGATTTATACCCTTGGTTTCTGATTTTTTTTTTTTTTTTACAGAAGGTCTTTTCTGCATCAATTGAGATGATCATATGGTTTTTGTCCTTAATTCTGTTTAAGTGATAAATCACATTTATTGATTTACATATGTTGAACCAGTCTTTCATACCTGGAATGAAACCCACTTGATCATAGTGAATTATTTTCTTGATATGTCTGTGAATGCAGTTTGCTAGAAACTTATTAAGGATTTTTGTATTGATGCTCATCAGGGATAATGATCCATAGTTTTCTTCTTTAGATGTGTCTTTGTTGCATTTTGGTATGAGAGTTATGGTTGTCTCATCAAAAATGTTTGGGAGATGGGGCAGTAGCAGTGGCTCAGCGTTATGGTGCCTGACTGGCATGCACAAATACGCAAGTTCAAACCCCAGCACCAGTCTGAGAATGAAAGTCAAATGAAAAAGTAAATAAAGATTGCTTCTCTCTCTCTCTCTCTCACTGTCCCCTCTTTCTGAAAAAAAAATAGTGTTTGGGAGAGTACCCTCCTTTTCAATTTCTTGGAATAGCTTAATAAGGAGAGTGTTAGCTCCTCCTCATAGTTGTGCTCAAACTCAGCAGAGAATCAATCAGATCCTGGGCTTTTCTTTTTTGGCCAAGGCTTTTAATTACTATAATTAAATTTTAAATACGTATTTCAGTGCCTGTTATTGGGTATGTAGGATTTTAATATGCTGTGTCAATTTGGGGATTTTATATATGTCTAGAAATTTGTCCACATCTTCCATATTATCTAATTTAGAGGAGTATAATTTTTCAAAATATATTCTTATAATCTGTTGGATTTCCATGGGGTCAGTGGTGATCACTTCCTTTTCATTGGTGATTTTGTTGATTTGCTTCATTTCTCTCCTTCTTTTAGTGAGATTGGCTAGCGGTTCCTCAATTTTATTTATTTTTTCAAAGAACCAGCTCTTGTTTCATCAATTCTTTATATTGTTTGTTTTGCTGTTGTTGTTAAATTTCACCTATGAAATGAATTGCAGTCTTAGCCATTATTTTAGTGACAATAGTATTCAATCATCCCCTATGTCAGGCTTCAAAGCATACAATAGTTATTGAATTTGGCATTCACAGTGGTAATGGTTACACAGCATTAATGATGGGGGGTCAAATTGTATAAACAAATTAGAAGCCTGAGGAAGAAGGGAATGCAAGAGGAAGTTAGAGAGGAGGTTGTTAAATCTGAGTGTGGATAGACAGCAAGTAGAGGAAGTGAAGGATTTTCTGGAGTGAAGGGAGGTGGGGAATGGAGGGAGAAGAGACAGCGGTACCAAAGAAGAGGAAGAATGAGAGAGATATTAATAGAATTTGAGTGATACCATAGGAAAGGGTAGAAGCAATTACAGGAAAACTTTGCAGCTAGGGCAAAATACAATTCAAAAACTGAATGTACTGATGAAATTCCCAACTCTCGGCAGGCAGGACAAGGATAAAGAATAGCATTGAAGAAAATGCTCAGGAATGGAGGGAGTATAGAGACAAGAAGGAAAAGGGGAAAAGAGAAAATAAAAAACAAGGACAAAGCAAAACAACAAACAAATAAACATCAAAAAACCACACATACACACACCCCCCATCCACACACAAACAGCTAGTATGTTTATATGTCCATGAACCAATCAACTTCTCCAGATGGCACACAAATACACATCAAAAACAGAGGGGGAAAGATTCTTAATGAGAACTACGGTCACTGAGGTTGTCTCTCTACACGTTGGGAGCAGGTGTTCACTGTCCGCCTGAGTTTTGTTAGTAGGGTCTCGCAGTCTGGAATTATGTGATCTCAAGTAGACGACTGGGAGTCTTGTTCATTTTCCTGGGCTTTCTGAGTGGAAACTTCCATGAAGAGATCAGTTTAATGAATGACCCAAAGGCTGGCCTTTGCCTTCGTCCCTGGGGATCTCACACTCAGGAGACTTCCGGCTTTCAGGCACAGGGGGTTGAGGGTAGATCAGTGCTCCCTCTGCTGGTTACGCTCACAGCCCCTCCAAGTTTTCTGGGCTCACACTGCGGTCTCTTTAGTACTGCTGTCCCACCTTAGCTTATCTTACGAGCCTTCCTGATCGGGGTGGGGGTGGACAGGGCTGAGCAAGGCTCCCCTGCACTCCGCAAACCCCAATCCCCCTGAGGTAAGTGAAGCCTGGGCCTGTCCCACACCTCCTCTTCTGGGTTCAGCCTCTGAACCATGGCTGGCTCATGGTGGAATTGTGGAGTAGCCTGAACTGCTGACTCCCTCCTGCCAGACGTCTGTTCAATAAGACTCCCGATTCTCCCCCTTGCAGGCAGCTGAGAGGCACTGATCTTTCCTTATGCAGTGGAGGGGCAGTAGGGGTGTCTCTAGTTGGCCCCAATGCATGGATCCTTATATAGAACTCTGATTCTCTGCGGAGGATCAGATCACACATTATGGTTCAGCTCCTCCCCCACTCCCTTGCTGATTGGGAGCAATGGTGACCACAGTTGCCATGTCCTAGCTGGGATACAATCCCTCTTTCCCACTTGCTACACCCAAATCTCTGATCCTCTAAAAATCTCCCCTAACTAGCACAGTGTTCTGGTGATGATTTCCCCTAAACATACCTCGCAGCAAAGGAGTTGTCCTGGAATTTTTTTCATCCAATCATGGAGCCAAAGGAGAAGTGGCCTTCCTGCGGGTCACCATCTTGGAATCCAAGGATATATTTTTTCATGACAAAAATACAGCATGTGTGCTGGGGGTTGATCCAGTTCGGGGTGGGGGTTGATGACGTGGCAGGGAGAGGAGAGAATTCCTGGCCTTGGAGCAGCCCTCTGCACAGCACCTACTAGGTGTCCAGTACTTCATGCATGGACATGAGCAGATCCCCCAGGCCCACCAAGAAGCAGTACTAGTGCAGTTGTTCAGATAAGGAGATCAAGGTTCCTGGGGTCCATGGTTAGAGAAGTCACAAAGCAGACCTCCTTGGTCTAATTTCAAATGCCTGCTCCTCTCCCGCGCCACCCAGTGGAACCTTCTCTTCTTGCAGAGGGAAACAGAGCAATCACCTGCTCAGGGTCAACATTCTGAGCCAGAACCTGGGCTGCTAGATGCGGCCACTCGGTCCTCTCCTGTTACGAAGCCCTTGCTTCTTCCTGCCTAAAAGTCACCTTCTGAAGCATTCCTAGAAGATCCTAGGAGGCCTTGCTACTCCTACTCTGTTCTGGTTTTAGTCAGGCTTATCTGTTCTAATTTATACTCAAGAAAATTCACCGTTTTTAAAATTCGGGTCTATAAAATTTGACAAATGTGTGCAGGCAGGCAGCATTGAGCACACAGTCATGATAGAAGAATCCCATCACCCCAGAAAGTTCTGGGCTGCCCCTCTGTGGTCAGTCTCCTCCCCCAACCCCAGACCAGGCCACCACTGACCTCTTTTATGTCTTACTGTTTCACTTTTTGCAGAATGGCATGTGTCTGGAATCTCCAATAGCCAGCCTCTGGAATCCAGTTTCTGTAAGCTGGCGTAATGCTTTCCAGACCTATCTGTGCTAAATCAGTGTAGGAGTGGTGCTTCTTTTTATTGCTGAGTAGCATTTTATCTTAACCCATTCACCTGTTGATGGGTATTAAATTGTTTCCAATTTTCGGTGAATATAAATAAAACCACTGTAAATATTTGCATGAAGATTTTTGTGCGGACATGTGGTTTTCAATTCTCTTAGGTAAATACCTGGGAATGAGATTGCTAGGTCGTATGTTAGGTCTGTGTAAAGCTTTCCAGGTTCTGAAGCAATTAGATATTCATATGCAAAAAAACAAATTAATCTTGACCCAAAATTGTACTCTACACAAAAAAATAACTCAGAATACATCACAGATGTAAATGCAAACCTAGAACTAAACTCCAGGAAGAAAAACACAGCAGAAAATATCTGACCTCACAATGTCAAGGACAGCTTAGATTTGATGTCTAAAGCATGATACATAAAAGGAAAAAATTGATAAATTGGATTTCATAAAAATGAGAACCGTTCTTCAAAAGACACTGATAAGAAAACAAAAAGGCACGCCACAGACTTGGAGAAAATATTTGCGAATTTCCTGTCTGACAGAGGGCTTGTGTCCAGCATGCACAAAAGCTTCTCAGAACTCAATAATAAACTATCCAATGAAAACTGCACCAAAGATACGACCAGACACATCACCAAAAATGTCACATGTGACTCCAATAAGCTCACAGAAGAAGCTCAGCTTCGTTTGTCTCTTGGGAAATGCAAACTGTGATGAGCTGCGCATCTACCCAAGGCTACCATTTGTAGAAGCCCAGCAGGTCTGAGAACAACGTGGGACCACTGAGACCTCCTGTGGGGCGACTGGGAAGGTGGAGGCCACAGCCGCTTTGGAAAGCACTGGATGTCCTTTCAAAGTTGGATAAACAGAAGTTGGGGTCGGGGGAATAGGAGTTGTTCTAGATTTTGATTGTGGTGGTGGTTACACAACTTGATACATTTGTCAAAATTTGCAGAACTAAAAAGGAAGAGTTTTTTACTCTGTTAGCTTTGATCTTTAAAAGGAGGTGGGTGGAGGAATAAAAGCAAAGGCAGTGTTGCCACTGTGCGACTTAAGGCAAATTACTTAACTTCTCTGTGCTTCAGTTTTTGAAAATCTGTACATTGAAGTTAAAATAATACCTTCCTCATATTCCAGGAATTGAATGAGCTCCTTTAATGCACCTGGAGCATACCAAATGCTATATACTTATTGGCTTTTATTTTATTCTTGTAATTATTCCTGTATTATTTTTGAGATATTTTGTGATACTGAAGAGAAAAGAAGGGCAATAGGGGCGTTGGGCTGGCTTAACAATGAGGAGACCTAGATACAGAGAGTGCAGGAAATCGGTGATAAGAGAATCAAAGAGGAGACTGAACACAGGGCAGCGTCTTGCTACTAAGGTTGGCACCTGCTACCTGTTCTAGTGGATGACCCCCTTCACCTGCCAACAGTTAATCAAGTCATTCCTGGAGGCCAGAAGTGACCTGCTGGATTAATGATAGCTCCTGCCCAGACCCAAACGTCCAAATCCTTTCTGCATAGTAATAGTAAACCGGAATGAACAAAGGCCAAACACGTCCACGTGTCCAGTACTTCAGCTTCCTTGAGCTGTCTGCTCTGGGCTTCAACCAGGAACAAATCCTCCGGTGTTGCTCAGAAAGCGGAGAGTTTGAACCAGAGTTCTGGTTGATCGCTTTGGTCCCGGGGTCTCTTGATTCAAAAAAGAGGAGGAGGGCGGAGCGGCGGCTCAGCGGTTACAGCACTTGCCTGGTTCGTGTGAGGACACAGGTTCAAACCCCAGCACCGCATACACAACAAAGTGTTGGAGCAACAACAGCTACATGAAAAACTAAATAAAATTGATACTCTCTCTCTCTCTCTCTCCCCTCTCTCTCTCTCTTTCTCTCTCTTTTTAATTAAAAAAAGAAAAGAGGAGGAGGAAGAAGAAAGGTGATGAATGTAAGTCTGGCCCACGGGGGTGCTGTCCTGCTGGGTGACTTCCTAGCCTTGCAGGAACTAAGATGCTCCACCAGTTATTTTTGCTCTGCTTTGCTGTCCAGGAGGCAGTCAGTGCAGCTTCTGCCCATACTTGTTTCAGTGCAGTGACATCCCTCAGTTTTCAGAGAGGCCTAATCCAGCTGCCCTATCAGAGATGAGGGTACATATTTTTTCTTTTCACAGGTAGGGAGATGGATACAAGTGGTTTTGAATAATTGCTGGTAAAAATGAAGCCTATGGCTGGCCAACCGCGAGGACCAATTGTGAGGACAGCAGCGGGACTGGTTGAACTGTCTCAGCAAGATATTGTGTCATTAGATCAGTGCAGCCCTGAAAGTCCAAGACTGAGAAGCCCAGGGCTGGGGGCAGAGCTCAGTGGTAGAGCACTTGCCTAGCATGAAGCAGGCCCTGAACCATTAACAAACCAATAAATCCAAGAATGGCTGTGAAATATCACCTAACACCCAGCCACCATTCGATTTCCCTGATTATCTCCAAATTGTCTCTTTATACATGGTTGGTTCAAATCGCAGACCACAGCTGCCATCTTCACAAATTGGATCTGGTTAACATGTGTCTTAAGTTTCTTTTAATCTATAACAATCAAAGAATGCTTAAAATAACTTATTTTCTTTTTCTTTTTCTTTTCTTTTTTTTTTTTTTTTTTGAGAGGGACAGCGAGAGAGAACCAATTTTTATTAATTTTTTCCATCTGGCCTTCACTTCTCCAACATTTAGTTGTATACATGGTGCTGGGGTTTGAACTCAGGTCCTTGTGCTTGCCAGGCAAGCGCCGTAACTGCTGAGCCACTGCTCCAGCCCTTATTTGTCCCTTAAATTATTACAAAATTAGGAATAAATAATGCTTATAACAAGGGAAACTTCCCCCCTCCAAACAACACAAAAAGGTACGTAGTGAAATATCCCTTGGTCTCTCTCCCCAACATTACCAGTTTGGGATGTGGTTCCTAGAAATACTCTGTCTCGATGCACATAGCAGCCCCTGAGGCTGGCACAGTGTGTTGAGCAAGACTAAGGACATGAGTTCAAATCCCTAGTCTGCCACTTACTAAGTATAAATCTTGTGCATGGAGCGTAATTTCCATGCCTCAGTTTTTAATAACTGTACCCATCTCATGGGGTTGTTGAGAGAATTAAATCAGATAAGTGCCTGAATAATTATTTGCTATCACGTACATGCCCCCTTGGCTTTTCTCCACATGGCAGAATGGTGTCCATTTTCTCTTATTTGTTGGTTTTTTTCTCATCCAATATCACATTCTGATGACAATTCCACATCTGTTCTTATGGGTGTACCCCTCTTTGCAACCATTGACTAAGATTCCATTACGTGGGTGCACTGTTGCTAGTCATGTAAATTGTTTCCAAACTTCTGTTGTTACCGAAAATGTTGCAATGAATACCCCGTTCATACTTCATTGGATTCATGTGTAAAAATGTCCATGAGAGAAACTCCTGGAAGAAGTGAAATTGCTGACCTAAATGGAATATGCATTTTCAGGTTTAATAAGCATCATGCAAACATTTGGTTGCTTGTAACCATCTATTCCTGTGAGCTTATAAGCTCTGTGAGACAATAGGGCTGTCTTGTTTTATGCTTTCTCTTCCAGAACCTGGAACAGTCAGTGCCTGGCACTTAGTAGGTGCTCAATAAATTAAGCATTTGAGGAATGTTTGGAAAACTACAGTGGACTGAGCTAAACTGCCCTGGCTCCGTCCTGCTAGTTTTGCTGATGGCAAGCACGTGATCCTTTCCCTGATAAAGGAAACCCTACATTTATAAGATACTTCATTTCCTCTGCAGACAGGAAAATCTTGCCCCAACATAGAGTCTAGAAATAGATCTGGCGTGATTTCTAAATGGAAAATATTTCTTGTAGCACCAGAAATTATTTTCCCACAGCTTTGTACTGCATCAAAATATTGAAGTTGACTGAAAATACCCCATTCCTTAATCTTGGTGTGGGCTAGAAACAATTTTTTTTTGTTACAAAGAAAATATAAAACCTAATATTTGAATTCCATCAAATATCCCCAAACTTAAAATCCCAGTACAAGTTAAGGTAGACTTTAAAAAACTGCGTACTGAGGAATGTCATTGGAGATTCGTAATCCAACTGTATGGTTTTGAGTTATGAAGTCAGCACCCGTTTATTTAAGTAATTACGTATGACCAAGCACAGGAAAAAAAATCCTTCAAATCTCCCCTTTACCAGTTTTTACTGGTAAATTCTACGCAATACTATTTTGAATTCTTTTTGTAAACTCCTTGTAAATGAGTAAGAACGTATTCATTAATAGGATTTTTGTGATAATGGAAATGGGAAAAGAAAGGGAAGAGGGATTCAGTTTTAAAGCTGAGAATCTCTTTCTCTTCTCGGTTTGCCTTCAGTTTTCCCGGACTTGCTGAAAGCAGTCCCAGTGAGCATCCACGCCAACGTCATTCTCTTCTCCACTATCCTCACCGTCGTGACCATGGTGGGGACAGCCCTCTTCATGTACAACGCTTTTGGCAAACCCTTCGAGACTCTGCATGGTCCACTTGGGTTGTATCTTGTGAGTTTCATTTCAGGTGAGTACAAAATTCTACCTCCAGAAATAAATGTGGCTTTTCATGTGTCAAAAGATGGTCCCCTAAATATAAAATTACATGCGCATGGATGTTCACCATAGCGTTATCCATGATGGCAAACGGTATAATTATGTGTTGTGGTTGGATATAAAGTGTGCCCAAAAGCTCCTGTTAAAGCAGAAATTTTCAGAGGCAAGATGATTGGATTGTGAGAGCTGTTACCTAACCGGTCCATCCAGCTTGAATGGCTGGGTGGTAAGTGCAGGCAGGTAGGGCAGGTGGAGGACGGGGTCACTGGGGACAAGCCCTGGAAGGGGGCATCTTGCCTACAATCCCTTCCCTCCTACCCCTCTGCTTCCTCCCTGGGCCTTTCCCCCAGGGTGCTCCTCCTCACTCAGGGACCTCGTGCACCCCCCGGAGCTGCTATTTTCAGATATTTCGTTCACAGGGACGAAAAGGCTGAATGTCATTAAACAACGTGGAATTCAGTAGAAAGTTACAGTAGACAAGATGAATGACGATGATGCTGAGAGTATAATTTAAGATGTAATCAAGAAAATAAATGCTTGTATCAAAATGTTAAGTGAAAAAAGAGCAAGACTTGGGACTGGAGCAGCGGCTCAGTGGTTACAATGCTTGCCCAGCATGCACAAGTACACAGGTTCAAACCCCAGCACCCACGTACACAACTAAGTGTCAGAGCAAGGAAAATCACATGAAAAACTAAATAAAAATTGATTCTCTCCATCTCTGTCTCTGTCTCTCTCCCTTTCTCTCTCTCTCACTGTCCTCTCTTTAAAAAAAAAAAGAGCATGACTTTATAAACATTGTGAACCCAACTTGATCATACATGTAAAGATATAGACAGACATAAAAATTCATGTTGAATTTCATTTACATACATGTGTGGTTTCCATTTCTATGTACATAGGGCCTCCACATGTAATCCTGGGGTGGGGAGAGGGATGGTCTGGTTTCTTAGTGTGGTTATCTCTGGCCAATAAAACCACAGGTGTTTTTTATTTTTGCTCAGAGTCATCAATATTTCTAAATGTTCCATAATGTGCTTTTGTTTATTTATAATCAGAAAAATAAATAAATGCGATCAAAAAGGGTGAAGGGCGGGTGTTTCACCCACACCCGAGTTGCCATATGTAGACCTGTAGAGACTGTGGGTAGTCCACTGTTAGATGCACCTGGGCAAAGGTACACTCTAAACCCGGAAGTTCATTCACTGATAAACATATGCTATTCAGCAACCATACCTGATCCAAAGAAAAAAAACAGAATTTAAACTCCAGTCAGGGCCAAACACAATGGTAACATTCCTGTAATGCCAGTGACTCGGGAGGCTAAGGCGGGAGGATTGCAAATTGAAACCCAGCCTTAGCAACTTAGCAAAGTTCTGAGCAACTTAGTGAGACCCTGTCTCAAAATAAAATATAAGAAGGGCTGAGGATGTGGCTCAGTGGTAAAAGCACCCCTGGGATCAATCCCTGGTACCAAAAAATAAAAATAAAAACTCCAGTTCGTACCACAGTATGCTTTGCAAGGGGAGTAGTAAGAGGGGGGCGGGGAGGGTGTTAGGCAGTCAGAGTAGTTAGAACATTCGAGTCAATCAGGGGAAAACCAGCTCTTTTTCTTTTAAGATCAATTTGACATCCCCAATGCTAGTAAGGAGGTCTGGGTCCAGATGCAGACACTCCCTTCTGCTAAGCAAGGTGCCACATTCTTTCTATTGATGCCTGAGGAGCAAACCCAAGGGTGGACCCAACCAGAATTTCCCACACCCATGTCCTAGGTTTGGGGGAAGGGAGAAGATGACCAATTGAAGGAAGAACTCCTATAAAAAGGGCAAAGTTAGCTGCCTCTTCGGCTCTGTCCCCTTCTCCCACTCTGGGGGAGTCTGCTCTTTTCCCTAAGCTTTGCTTTCTATTATTTTCTTAAAATAAAGTCTGTCTACTATGCTTTCCTCAGTGTCCCTCGGTTTCATTCTCCATCTCTGGGGGACACGATCCCAACTTCCACCAAACCGGCATCAGAAGATGAGAAAATGAAAACAGCATATATAAAATGTAAATGTAGCTAATCTTGTACAGGAACTCTCTGCTTTTACCCCAATCTAAACTTGCAAAACGATTCAGCACTTTGCCATATTCTTTAAAAGTATCTAATTTTATCGATGATTTCATACAGAGATTACAACTCCTCCCAGCAAGCAGTCTAATGAAAACCCATTTGGGCCTTTCTCCCTCTGAGATCCCTCTGACTGCCCGCTGGGGGCCGCACTTCTCTCCACCACCCTCCCTTCTCCCACACATCGCACTCCAGCCACAGACTTGCAGAGACTCTGCGGCCTCCTGAGCTGGCTCAGCTGACAGGGTAGTGGCTCCTGAGTTACTTGCAGGCACCTCTTAGGTGCATTACCCCATCCACATCGCATTCCTCCATATTCACCCCTGGAAGAAGGGCGCTCACCAGGAAGGATGCTGCCCATGCTTTCTGCATATCTTTCACAAACGCACAGTATAGTTTAAAATTGTACAGATGATGATCACCTGACAAAGACAGCGTCTAAGGCTTCCACTTTGACTCTCTGGCAAAAGCCTCCAGCACAGGCTGGGGCGGTGGCTCAGTGGTTACAGTGCTTGCCTGGCACACGCAAGTACACGGGTTCAAACCCCAGCACCATGTACCCAGCAGAGTGTCAGTGCAAGGAAAGTCACATGAAAAACTAAATTAAAAAAGCCTCCAGCACAAAGCTTTCACCCAGTAACCAATTCAATACATATTTGTTGGCTTGAGAAAGTAAGTCCAGAAAGCACATGATACCTTAGCAGCATAGAGGCCACAGGTTAGAGAAACCGGAATTCAAATGGGACAGGTTTAGCAGAGCACGCCCCAGGGATGGTAGGGCATGAGCCAGACAGGAAAGGATGAAATGTCACAAAGGACGGTAAGGGTTTTGCAATCGGGGCAGAAGAGGTGCAGATCCAGCTGTGGACAGAACAGGACAGGGATCCAATCTCAGGGGCAGGCCCAGGTTGGACGGTGCTGGGTTCACTTCCTCCCACCCATGATCCAGAGCCACACTAGTGGATGTGGCATGTGTGCCGACTTAGCGATGGAGTCTTTCAGAGTCCAGCTAGAAAACGAAACGCACACTGTTTCAATGGGGGGAACGTAACGTAGGCCAGCGGCTTTCCAAGTGGGGTCCCAGGAGGGACAGCACCTCCAGCACCTGGGAATGGAGGAGCAAAGCAAATTCCCAGGCTGTGGCCCAGAGGGAGGATAGAGGGGCTCTGGGGGTGGGACCAGCCAGCTGTTTCAACACGGGTACCAGCTCAAGCTGGAGCTACGGAGGAGTGACTGAACAGGAGATGGGGGAATGAAAACCAGGAAGGAGACATGGAGAGAACAATTTCACAATGCAGCCACCATCCCTGGGGCTGGCCACAGATGAAAGAGTCGGGGTTTCCAGAACTAGGTCTCTGACCCCGAGGCCCTGGTTCCGCACCTCTGCAGGACACCACGGGGGTTCTGAGTGGGAAAAGGGCTGGAAACCCCATCACAGCTGCCAGGGACAGTCCTAGTCCTGTGGCAGAACTGGCAGTAACTGTGAGCAAGTGGGGGAGCGGCTCCCGTCCTCCGCTGTCCCCTGGGGGCGTCAGGCAGAGCCCGCAGGAGCAGGCAGGTGGGACTCCTGGGGAGAAGAGCTCTGCCAGCACAGAGCAGAGCAATGGAAAGCCGGGCGGAGGCGGAGACACCACAGCCTGCAGCCTCTGAAGGAATCGTGCCACCAGCCCACTGGGAGACAAACTATGTGACAGTTCTGACAGGCGATCGGACCCAACCAACAGTATTTGAAAAGCAAGATGACTCAGAGAACACTCAATTCAATCTGAGACTCGGATCTTATCTCCGCTTTTGGCCAAGTCGGAGCCAAGGACACCTGGGCACAGGACAGCAGTGGACGATTGGGCCCTGAGCTCTCACAGTCTCACCATCTGGAGCTGAGGAAGGTAAACCAGGTGCGCGGAAGGGGGTTGTGAGTCAGCGAAGAAGACAGACGGACATCGGAAGGGAAGGATCCAGCTCAGCTCTGCCCAGCAAAGGACATGAGCCTGGAGCTTGTGAGCCGTACAGCTTTCCTTTAAGCCTTCAATCCTTATATTTAAAAATTTTAAAAACTGTGCATGACCACAAAAAGCATCTGAGGGCCGCACGGACTGACGGCTGTGACCTCGGGGGGGGGGGTTAAACAGGTCACTCCTGAAGCACAGAGCACCTCGGTCCCCTTAAATCCACATGTGGTCCCCAGAAGCCCCTGGCGTGCGGGAAGTGTCTATCTGAAGTAGTGATGTTCACGCAGCCCAGCCCTAACCCTACTGAAGGGTGAGAGCCGATGGTCACCTGCAGGCCTTGGGGGGCAGGCTTTATCGCAGGTGAGTCCATGCTCTCTTCAACCCAGCTTCCTCCCTCACCTTTTTCGTTGCTGTGACCAAAAAACCTCACAAGAACAATTTTAGAGGAGGAAAAGTTTACTTTGGCTTAATGTTTCAGAGGTCCATAGACGGCCGACTCCATTGCTTTGGACTCAAGGTGAGGCAGCGCATCGTGGTGGAGGGGTGGGGTGGAGGGAAGTGACTCAGGTCAGGCACCAGGAAGCAGAGAGAGAAGGGGGAAGGACAGTCAGGGAAGTCCCCCTGTCCAGGGCACACCCCCAGGGACCCACCTGCTCCGGCCACACCCTACCTGCCTACAGTTACCACCCAGCTAATCCCTGCCAGAGGTTGACCCACAGATTAGGTCCAAACTCATAACCCGGTCATTTCACCTCTAAGCCTTTCCGCGTTGTCTCACACATGAGCTTTTAGGGCACACCGGGTAGCTGAACCCTAACTCTCCCCTTTCATCTCTCCAGTGTGGCTGTGCTCAGTCACAGAGGAAAGCGGCCTCCTCTTCATCTTGGGCCTCCTTTCTCTCTTTCTCCTCCCACCTCCCCTTCCAGGTTCCCTAACCTTCCCATTCTTTCTCTCTAACTTTCCCAAAGTCATGCTAGGGCCACCTCTTCAGTCGTCCACTTCCCTGCTGGACAGGGACCCTCGCCCTGGCATCCCGAGGCAGGAAGCCGATGTCTGATACGTGGTTTACCTCTTTACGAAACGTCTGGTAGAAGACGACGCTATTGTGTTGGACATGGAGCGAGATGAACAGATTCGAAAATCATTCTGAAAGTAGATGTGAGACATTTTTCAGGTAGCTCCACGATTAATAGTGGTGGCATTATTGACCAAGATGGATAGGATCGGGGGAGAAACAGCGTCACCATTTAGACAAAGAATGATGCG
This sequence comes from Aplodontia rufa, assembly GCA_004027875.1. Classification (NCBI taxonomy): domain Eukaryota; kingdom Metazoa; phylum Chordata; class Mammalia; order Rodentia; family Aplodontiidae; genus Aplodontia; species Aplodontia rufa. The sequence continues at coordinate 72,465 of PVKS010004559.1, forward strand.
GAGAGATGAGCTCAGCACTGGGAATCAAATGTTCTGCCTGGGACGTGCTGAGTCTGCGACACCATGGGAAGTTCAAGTGCAGACGTCAGGGAGGTGGCCAGAGCTATGGGCAGAGCTCAGGCAAGAGATCTAGGTGAGAGACATACACTAAGGCATGGTCGGGAGGTAGACGTTATGCGGTCACCTAGCGGGGGCTGCACACAGAGCAGAGCCTAGGCAGAGCCTCAGTGCCGTCCTCTCTGTTTAGGTAGAGGTGGAAGAAGAGCATCCAGAGAGTGGGGCTCCAGAGGCTGCGAGAGGGGCATGTTTCAAAAGTGCTGGTCACCAGTGAGGTTTGTAGAACTGCGGTTGCCTTTGAGAGTGGACGGGTGGGTGGCTGGGAAGGCAACATGGGGTGAGGGTAACTGAGCCTGTGCCTTCTATCTGTGCCATTTGCAAATCTTCCCAGTGGACGGCAGAGTCTCAGGCAGATCTGCAGGTGGAAGTCTTTCCACGGACTTCGGGTGGAGCATCTCAGTGCAGTGAATCTGCCCTGAGGACAGCAGGGGACGGCTCAGGCCCCTGGGAGATGCTGAAATCTGTGCAAATCTGCACCTGTTACCTGTTCTGTTTGTTTTGTCCTCTCTCACGTGTGGCCTCCTCTTTGGAGTTATATCAAGCAAGGCAGACGAACAAAACCGAGATGTTTTGAAAGATGCTCCTGGCATGGGCCTAATTAATTACGATAATCACAGTTAAGCATAGTCACATACGAAGCACAAAGATGTGGAAATGACAAGCAGTCCAAAAAAAGAGGATGCTCGCGTCACGTATCCGTTTTCATATTCACGATGCCCCTGCCTCTGGGATGTGTCTAGAAGATCCAGGGTGTATTATTCTGCAGTTGGTAGTGAAAGAAGCCTGTGTCTCGTTTCCACCTCTTTATGGAGGAGCTGCTGTTCGGGAGTCTGAGAGGGAGATTCAGGGATGGCCAGGTGTGGGAAAGCTAGTGATGGAATTATCTTACCAGTCTCACCACAGAGCTTGAAAGAGGCTCAGGAGCAATGGAGAAGTAATGTCAGCCTGATGGCCCAGGCAAGGAGTCCCTGTTCCATAACAGGGCAGCCATGAAGCCAGCGTCACGAGAGCTGTTTGGTCCGTTACTCAGGCCGAGGCTGCGATGAGAGCGCTGGGTTTGCCTGGCATTACTCAGGGCCCACAGGTTCTCAGTCTCTGCCCTGTTCGGAGTGTCTCTCTGATGCTTTGGCGGAAGTCAAGCTCAGGCCTCTGCTGCATCTCCAAAGCCACTTTCAACACATCCACTGGCAACGCACACCCCACTCAGACACAGCACACACTCACCTCTCACAGATTCCCGCACCCTCCCTCCTTCCATCTCCGTGCTTTGAGGGACATCTTTACAACAGCACCCTGGTGGTGCACCCCCCCCCAGCCTCTCTATTCCCCTCCCTGCTTTCGCTCTAGAATATGCTTACTTATGTGTTCTTGCCTCTCTGTCTTTGTCTTTATTGTCTCTACCATAGAGCTCCATGAAGAAAGGGGGTTTTATCTGTTTGTATTTTTTATTTTATTTTTTAAAGAGAGAGACGGTCAGCAAGAGAGAAAGAGAGAATCAATTTTATTCAGTTTTTTCACGTGGCTTTTGTTGCTCCAACACTTTGATGTGCACATGGTGCTGCTGGGGTTTGAACCCGTGTCCTCGTGCATGCCAGGCAAGTGCAGTAACCGCTGAGCCACCTCTCCAGCCCCTCTGTTTGTATTTTAACAATCATCACCATCATCACTATCAAGAGGCTGTAGTCTCGCCGTGTTGCCCAGGCTGGCTTTGATCTCCTGGGTGAAACAATCCGATCTCAGTTCCTGGTAACAAATGACATTCTTCTTAATTAAAAATTAACTCAAATTAGATGTGCATATGAAATCATTTCTTCTTTGTATTAATTGCCCTTCTGGTTAACAGGGCTTTTGGAACATTCAGATTCCATGTGGGCTTTTCAACTGTCCAGAGCATGAGTCGAAGAGTAAAAGCCCAACTCCACCAGGGTTATTCCTGGGTCTACCCCTGTGCTGTGGAAGTACGTGACCCTAACGCTCGCCACCGGAGCTCCGAAGCTCCTCTTAGATTCTAACTTGCCTTGCTACACCCTCCACCCACTTTCTGGCTGGAGCCAGCATTCTCTGAGCTGCTGTGGATCTGGAAAGTCTTCCATTGGAAAGCTATCGCTGCTGGTGACTCCATCTTCAGTCATTGTCTAGAGAGATAGCATGATTTTACAGAAAATTAGCACCTACACCTGCAAATCTGGTCCTTTCCCACCCGCTTTCTATCATCTCTTGGGGTCCGTAAAGAAGGGAATGATCGGAGCACCATTCTGTATCGGAAACGGATGCCTCTAATATTTATTGCTGACGGTGGACAGACGATGTCTTCCCATTCTGGAAATGTCGGTCATTACTTTAAAAGGAAATGAAATTCTAGTGTACTACCTTCCAAAATATGAGTTGGTGATAATAGGATCACATTTCAGAGACTTCCCCTGTTGGAGTGGCCAAGCCCACCCATCCTGGCAGACTGTCCCCACACAGTCACACTTGGGACCAGGCGGGGATCAAGAAGCAGCACTGTCACTCGCCAGGATAGTGTGCTGTGTGCAAGGGACTGGAAAGGGCAGGAGTCCCACACTGCAGTCCCAGCCAGCTGCCAGGGACTCTTCAGTGTGTAGTGTCTAGCTCGGCACGAACGTTTGTTAATTGGCTGAGCATTCACGGTGTGACAGCCCTATAACTCAGCAATCCCATTCAGTCAGAAATTAACTCAGTAATCAAAGTCATTAGAGGGGGAAGCAACTCTCGCAACAGCCAGATGGTGGGGAAAGCAGACGAGAGGGCTGCGGGTCTCGGAGCGCGGCTCTGGGCAGCACCCGTGGGCCCTGTCCTGGCTCTTCCTGGTCTGGGGCAGAGCAGTGTCGGTGAGGGGAGCGGACACATGGGGAACCTGTGCGATGACTGCGACTGGGTCCGGGCTCTTGATGCACATGGATAAAGAAGGAGAGAGAGCAGAACAGGCCCTACCCTAACATCCTGAGGCCCTGGGCAGAGTGTGAATGAAAACCCACGTGCGTGTGTCTAAGCATTTACAAGCGCTGAGCTAATAAACTGTGAAATAGTCTCTCCTGCTCTGCCGTGGAAGATACCAGCCAGAAGGACCGGCAAGGCCAGATGCAAAGAATTCCTGAGACCCCGCAACTGTGCACATGAACAGGGTCCCAGAGGCAGCCCAGCCCCGGTGCCACCCACTCTCATCTCCACCCCATGCCAAGTGAAGGGCCTCGGGCACATGTGTGGCCTTCCAACAGCCACTGCTTGGCCACCCTTAGACCTCAGGGAGATGCAACACCAGCCGCAAAGACTGCCCTCAGGAGGGAGGACTTGACCCGGAAATGGGCCTGGGCTCTGTGGGGAGACAGCCCCGGGGTCCCAACGGTGTAGTCCCTGCAGGTCAGACACTCCAGAGGGACAGGTCCCATTGACCTCAAGAATTCCTCACGCTGTGGGAGCCTCTCCAGAGGAGGGCCAGAGCAGGTCCCTGGGAATGTGAGATCCAATACATGAGCCGTCTTGAAGAGTCTAAGGCTCGTGCTGGGATTTGCTAAGCCCAGTTCTCTCCCCGTCCCTTACACGTGTCTCTCCCTGTCCCTAGCAGCCAGGCCACACACAGTTTCCATCTGCAGGTTTTGGTCTGCAAGTCAGAAATATTCCTGGATCCTGTGTCTCTTCTAGGGCTGTGGACAGAAAGAAGCACAAATATCCCCAATTCGTACTGAGGCTGTTTCCCCTCCTGGCGATCATGATCACGCAGATGTGGTCAGAGGCCCGGCTTGCTTTCCCCCCTCTGACTCTGAGATGACCAAGCTGACCTCAGGGTCAACCCCAAATCCATGGCCCTTACTACTGGGCCATGCTCTGTCTTGGGCCTCATGCACGTCACGTGTCAACTACAGCTGAAGGCTTTGAGTTTCAGATGTCCCCAGTGACTTCTACTCTAAGAGTTTGAAATTCAGGCTCACAACAATGCTGTCTCCTTAACAAAGTAGTACCTTTAAAATATTTAACAACCTGAAAAGGAAACTGAGCTTGAATTTTCCTTTCAGACACCAAGGAAATAGTGTTTCGCTTCTGTCTGAAATTCACCATCCCCGCAGACAAAGAGAGCTCTTAGGGTAAAAGCAATGGATTTTTTTCTGCCACAATTTTCAAATAAAAGATAAAAAGAAAACAGCGTCGTGGTGTTTTTGTTAGCATCTAACAATAAGGGAATAATATGGTGTTGCAAGGGGAGAGTTCTGGTTGGAACCCCGGAATACAAAACCTTACAAAGGAATATTCTCAACTACCACTGCGAGGCTGTCAAGGAAATGACATCATTTGACTATTCGGGTGTTGTAGGGTGATGACCGAGTTGAAGGTGCGGGTCCTAGATGGAATTTTTTTTTTTTTAAGAGAGAGAGGGAACAGTAAGAGAGAAAGAGAGAATCAATTTTTTATTTAATTATTCATGTGGCCTTTGGTGCTCCGAGACTTCATTGCGTATGTGGTGCTGGGGTTCAAACTCGAGAACCTGTACTTGCCAGGCAAGTGCTGTAACCACTGAGCCACTGATCCAGCCCCGCTAGGTAGAATTTTAAAGGAAGAGTGAGGTCACATTTTCTGCCCACCCTGTGCCCAGGTGATCAGTCTCTACCTCTCCCCCATGCCGCTCTGACCTTTGGAAAAGGAATGAAGTCAACCCTGACACAGCAGCTGCCTGTCCTGTCCCGTCCTTCCTCAGCTCAGCCAACTCCTGCAGCTCCTTCCTGCTACATCTAAGGCAACGTCCTCAGTGCTGACCCAGCATCTTCCTGGTAGCAGCACCCTGGTTCCTCCACCATCACGTGCCGTAGTTGGTCCAATAGGTGTTTTTATGTTCCGGTTTGATTGTATTCTTGTGAGCACAGAAACTGGGAATTTTCTTTCACGTTCCTGAGTCTTCCCCACCATGCCTGGGCTTGGCTTGTAATGTGTCTAATTGAAAAAATGAATGAGTGAATTAATGAGTGGGAACTGAAGCCACTGTGTCGCAGCTCCCAGGGTATTTGAACTGTAATTGAAGAATGCAAAGCGTTTGGCCCTCCTAAAGTAGTCGTAAGTTGAATGAGAGAGTTCCTGAAGGCGTAGGCAGGGTGATCCGTCACAGGGTGAAGACAAGGTTTCCTGGGGTGGGTGGGCGGGCAAGGGTTATGAGGACTGGCAAGAAACAGGCAGCACTCGAAACCCACAAAGCAGCTACCAGTGGGTGAGTGTTCATCCATTCCAGGACCAAATGCTGGTCATGCACTTCAGCTGTAAAGCACCTACTGTGGATCAGGAAGTTGAGACCCGGGTGTGCAAATTACCCAATTTACACAGTAAGTGAAGGAATTAGGGCTAGAACCTCAAAATTGGTTTGACCTAAGTCAGGAAACCATTTCAGCCATCTCCTATTAACAGGAGCCCCGACACGGCAGTCCAGGGCACAGCAGGAACCGTGGAAGCCCTGTGAGGGCCTGGACCCCTGCTCCCAGTCCGACCCCACTTGTCATCTGCTCCTGCCCCTCTGGCAGACCACTCATCAGGACTCTCTTGTCCTTCCACCTCAGGTGAGACCACCCATCCAAGTTTCCAGGTTGCACATAGCATGCAGGACCCCTTACAGAGATCTCACCTAGACCCCATTTTCATGAAGATTAGATTAGGCTACCAAGGAGAAATAGTGAATTAAAAACAATGAATTAAACAACACACATGCCTATTTTTCTCCCACATGGAAACCTAGAGGTTAAAGTCAGGACTTACCTGGTAGCTCCAGGTGTCTGGGATCCAGATTCTTCCTCTCTTGTTTTTCCATATTACATAAATTCCATTTCTAAGGCCACCAGGTCCAAAATGTCTGCTGGTGCTCCAGCCATTGCATCCATTTGCAGCTACAGGAAGGAGCAAGTGGGGAAGAAAAGGTAGGTTCTTTGTATCTTACACTCAAGGAAATTTTCCTGCCCCAACCTCTCAGCCATGCTCATTCCAGCTAAATAATGTTCTAATTCAAGGCAGCCATATATCCAGTTAAAAATTGGAATCCAGTAACAAACAAGAAAGGACTCGGCCTCAGCATCCCATCCACTGTGTCGCAGCTCCCAGGGTATTTGAACTGTAATTGAAGCCACTTGGCCCAGGTGCTCCTCTGGTAGTTGTAGCCAGTCTGGAGGTGGAGGCATCACGATAACCCTTCCTAGGAGGGCCTGAGCCTGTCACGGAGGCTGCTGGATGGGCATCTAGCCCACATCACCCGTGCAGTACGGTGGAGGCTGTTCTCTTGAAGCCACATCACGGCACTGGCTGCTCTTCAGCCTAATTCCACCCTTGTGCTTTCAGGCACCCAGCAATTCAGCCTTCTTGATTCTAGCCACCATACCCAACCCCCAAGCCCCTGACACATGCACAAGTTGTCCTCCCTCAGAGTCGTAATCCAGACACTACCACCCATGGGTGGGAGAATCGGGCTCGTGGTTACAGATTTGCAAAGGTATAATTTTTTGAAAATTTTTTATTGTATAATCATAAATGCATATAAAGTAACAATATGATATGCATTTGTTCCTCAACCAGATCACCCCCACATCGCCCACACCCCAGTCTCTCGATTCTTCTATATTTTGCCCCTACAAGCAATATAAATTCTTAGATTGTGAATTTTACAGAAATAAATGATTGCATAAGTATTATTTGGATTCTCAAGGGGGCAAAGAGTATGCTATGTTGTTGATTTTCTCCCCAGATCCCTCCCTATCTTTCCTCCTTCCTCCCTCCCTCCACATATCTATGGATGCCCTAGATTATGTGTTGCTATGCCCTTTGTTGGGTCTAATGCCTGAGTTTGACAACCTTTCCCCCAAGCCTGGGTTTAGCTCCAGCCTCTACAAATGAGTGAAAGCATTCGACCCTTGACTCTCTGGGTTTAGCTGACTTCACTCAGTGTGGTTTCTTGCATTGCCATCCATTTACCTTCAAAGGCCACAATATCGTTGTTTCTAATAGCTGAGTAGAACTCCATTTGTGTGTGTGTGTGTGTGTGTGTGTGTGTCAGAGCTTTTGGATCCATTCATCCAGTGAGGGGCATCTGGGTTGGTTCCATAATTTAGCTATTGTAAATTGAGCTGCTATGAACAATGATTTTGCTGTGTTGCTGTAATATGCTGATTCTAACTCCTCTGGGACAATACCCAGGGGAGGGATGGCTGGATCGTATGGTGGGTCCTTGATTTTTTGAGGAGTCTCACACTGCTTTCCAGAGCGGCTGTATGCTATGGTGCAATTTCGCAGGAGAAAGCAAACAAGGACGGACAACGATGGTAGACTCTTTCTGGTTGGCTCACGGAGGACCCTCTTCTTTGTCCCTACAATCAGGAAACATTTGTCCAACCTGTTATTTGTTCCTTCTGTTGCAGGTTCCTGTGGCTGTCTAGTCATGGTATTATTTGCTTCTGAAGTGAAAATCCACCACCTCTCAGAAAAAGTTGCGAATTATAACGAAGGAACTTACGCCTACAAAACCCAGAGCGAGAACTACACCACCTCGTTCTGGGTGGTGTTCATCTGCTTCTCCGTTCATTTTCTGAATGCGCTCCTAATACGACTTACCGGATTTCAGTTCCCTTTTGCAAAATCTAAAGACACAGAGACAGCTAATGTTGCTGCGGATTTGATGTACTGAAAAGTAGACATTTCTGGAATTTTCCAAGTAAGGAATGGACTTGCTTTGGTCACTTTTAGACAGTTAATTTCGTCCATCCTTTTTCAGATTACATAACACAACAAATCGCTTCGTGACAGCATCTACCAACTGCACTGAAGGTAGGGACGGGAGGATGGATTGGAACATTGTTGCTTGACCCAGGCAGTCTGAGCAGGTGGCTAGGACCAGCACCCTGTCACCCAGATATGTGTGGAAGTGCAAGATGCCTGTTCCATCATGGAGCAATCAAAAAGCACATGGGACATATTTTCATACAAACAAATACTATTTCTGATATGGTCACATATTTGTTGCCACAGATACCAGAAAACAGAGCTGGAATTGCTCTCCTAAAATGAAAATGCATTAAGTGAACATCTCTAAAAAGTACCAGTGCACTTTAAAAAAAAAAAAGTTTGTTTAAAGCGCAGTCTTATTAACCATGTCTGCTGGTCAAAAGGCACAAACCTCAAAAAGATAAAGAACATCAAAGTGAAAGAATTTTCCCTCCTGCGTGTCCGAGCCCTGACCACATTCCCAGCAGCTCTTCCAATGGACAATTTCTGAGGACACTGATGATTTCTATTGAGAGACCCAATGCGACGTGACTCATCCAGCTTCCCTAGCTACAGTGTCTCAGCACTAACGCCTGATTATTCAAAGCATATTTACCCTGGGATTACTGTGATATCACTGTGTCACCTTAGTCTTTGGACTGGCTGTCACAACACACAACCCAAATAATTTTGTTCCCCTAAAATACCTATTAAATTGGGGGTTGGGGATTTAGCTCAGTGGCAGAGCGCTTGCCTAGCATGCGCAAGGCCCTGAGTTTGGTCCTCAGCCCTGAAAAAAAAAAAACTATTAAATTGATCTGCAGCTGACCAAATGCCACAAATGAGTCTGGAACTGACCCTTTCTCCTCCGCATCAGTCTCCTGAGCTCAAGAAAATGCCCATGCCAGGTGTGGTGATGCACTCCTGTAATCCCAGAATCTTGAGAGGCTGAGGTAGGAGGATGGCAAGTTCAAGGTCAGCCCGGACAACTTAGTGAGACTCTGTGTCAAAATTTAAAAAATTTTAGAAAGGGGGGATGGAGAGGTTGCTCAGTGGTTGGAGCACTTGCCTGGCATGTGTGAGGACCTGGGTTCAAACCCTGGCACTGCATACACAAATAAGTGTTAGAGAAACAAAGGCCAGATTGAAAAATAAATAAAATTGATTCTCTCTCTCTTTCTCACTCTTTTCCCTCTCTCTCTCTCTCAAAAAAAATTTTTTTAGAAGGGCTGGGGGGTATAGCTGAGAGGGGGAGCACCCCTGGGTTGAAATCCCAGTGGCGTGCGCGCGCGCACGCACACACACACACACACACACACACACGAAGAAGAAAAGAAAAGAAAGTGCTCAGGAGAAGACAGGAGGACAGAGAACACCCCAGACCCCTGGCCACAGATGCTGCATGCTCAACAGCCCTCACGTGAGGTTTTTTACCCTTTAAAACAAAATTCCTCTTCCTTCTGGAACAACGGACAAGGAAGAAGCCACTGTGTGGACACCTGAGCACCTGCTCCGTGGCCATCTGCCGGGGTTTCCAGGTGTCTCGTTCAGTACACCTGAGGCTTCCCCAGGCCAGGGCAGCCATGAAGGAGAAGCTCATTTTGGTGGTGGTCGGGCGCTCCGGTCTGGAACCTTCGGCTGAAGTTGATTGGGAAGCTCTGAAGCTCTGAATAGGTAGCTCTGAAGCTCTGAATAGAGGTGGGCAGGTAGGGCGAGGGCCAGCTCCTCCAAGGCCAGCTCCTCCCAGCCCCACTGTCCTCAGGCCCCTTTCTCCCCTCAGAGGCTTCGAAAGATCCTAGCACCAAGCTTCGGTCTGGAAAACAAGTCTCCAGCTGTTCTGTTTGCAAGAGAGAAGGATGACTTTGGAGTAGCTGCTGGGTATCTAAAGAAGACCTCAGCGGTGGACCAGCAGTGTCCCTGGGCACGACTCAGGTTATGCTGTCACAGACACTGACCATCCCTGTGAATCATGGGGACATAAAACAAGATGATCCGGATGCTCGCAGCAGTGCGTAACCGCTCTCTTCTCATAGAAGGGCCCACTGTCCCTCTAGGAGGCCTCTGCCCTGGCCCCACACTGGGGACCAAAGGCCCAGGACTGACACTCATCTTGCTGTGACTGCCTCTCCCCAGGGTGGCAGCCACATTCTCATGAGGCAGCGGAGCCCCCTGCTGGCTCTGGGGCAGCCTGCACTGTGTCACTGTTGTCCACTGTCCCTTTCATGGTCACCAGATAATGACACCTAAACACAATGCTTAACTTGGGGCCAGAAAGAAGTGTCAGGAAGCATCTGTGAGAACTGCCCTAAGTCCTTCCAGGTGGACCCTGCTGCTGCCTGGGGTGGGAGGAGGGCTCAGAACCCAGTGAATCCAAGTACAGGAGCATCGTGGCCCTCAGGCATCTCACAGGTCACATAGGACGCCGCTCCTAGTCCCATCTTCAGCTTTGACCCCACATGACAGGAGTTCAGGAGTCATCAGTTGGCTGGTGGCTCACATTACACTCTCCTAGGGCAGCCAGGGACCATGCTACTCCACTCCTCTCTCTCTGGCAATCTGGGGGAGTCAGGCTAGGAGAGGGACTGCCCTCCCAACTCTGTTGGAGGAGGAGGGTTATGCCCTGGTGACATGGGGTACATCAGCCCCAAGGTGGGCATTGCCAGCCATTAGATGAGTGTTCACCTCACCGTTTGTCTGCGGAAGGCTGAGCCCCAGGAAGGCAGAACAGGAGGGTTTAACTTCCCTCTTGGTTCCCCTCAATAAGGCCCAAGAGTTCAGAGCAGTGCACCTGTTACAGAATGCTACTTCAAGACCAGTCCCGAGCCACTCACCTGGTGCCCTCTCTTGGCATGTCCCTTAACAATCAAAAAAACATTATATCAGCTCTAATTGAGCATCATTTCTGTGCTGTTTCCCTGCTAAGCATTTGACCTCCCGATGTTCTACCTGGAGCCCCTTCAACACGCGATTGGACATGGGTCAGAGCTGATGATCACCTCCTCTGAGTGACAAGGGACTGAGCGTGCTGGTCAGCCTTGAGTAAAGGACACCCACCTCTTGAGACTAACAGGAGGGCATGAGGTGGGCCTGGGGCCCTCCGGGTTGAGCCCCCTTGGGAGAAGCCCTCCAGCTCGTGGGACAGTTGAAGTAGGTGGACTCCACTTTGATCTACGGAGCCCCACCCCACTTTAGATAACTGGACGCGCTTGTAGATGTCACACCCAGAGCTGGTTATTTGGAGTCTGAAGACCCAGGACAGAGGCACCAGCGTCCACCCTGCCAACACCAACAGGCAGTTTCAGACAGCACTTGTGAGACCAGGGCTGGGGGCTGGGGTAGCTACAGTGCTGTGTGGCGCTCCAGATTTGACCTACGGGAAAGACCGTGTATCACAGCTAATCAGGGGCACGGATTCCGGGATGCCACCGCGGCCTGATGGGCGCTTATTGCCAGGTATAATGAGCAGGACTGCGTCACACCCCAGCCACAGGCCCCAAGGGAACCAGAGTGCACCCTGCGTTTTCTGCCATGCCGCTGCTCTCTGTGCCCTGTTCTTCACTGCCACCTTCCTCCAACCCGGACAGCTGCTGTGTGTTCTCCACACTTGCTCTTGAGCATGTAGCTCAGCTACTTTTCCTAGGAGTTGGGGCCATGCGAAAGCCTGTGCCAAGGGCAGAAGGGACAGGGGCCACTTTCAGGCTTGGCCCTGGGGAATATCCCACACAATGGTCCAGCTTGCTCTTGCCCTGGGGCTTCAGCCTAGGAAGCCGTGAGCCCCTGCGGGGTCTGCAGAAGGGAGGTGGCTTCCTGGCCTGCACAGGGAATGACGAACCTGAGAAGCAAATTTCCCGAAAAGCTGCTGCTGAGTTCCGAGGGCTGGGTGTCACTGTGGCTCCGCCCGTGTTGTCCCAGCCAGCAAGGCGCTGCTCTCCAGGAAGTCCCACTTCTGCTCCTGGCTGCTTCTCCAGGTCTCCCAGGGACAGCCGAGTCCAGGTTCATTCTCCACTCACCACTGTCCCCTCCACGGCGCTGTGTGGCCCTCTGGCCACTACCATCACCTGCTGCAATGCAGCCTGAAGAATGGGTTTTCTGCAGAAAGCATCTAAGGAGTAAATAAACACTTCACTTATGCTGCTGGTGTCCCCCAGGACTCTTCCACGCGTGTATCAACGTGTCTCCTTCATTATTCAGAAAGCATTTATCTTGCGTCTACTATTGATATACTGGGGTACGAGGCCTGAAGATTCGCAGAAGCAGGTGTAAGAAGGGTGACAGAAAAATATTTCTCTTGATCTTTGGCTGACAGCAGAGAAAAAAACCCCTACCTTTATTTTCTTTTTAAAACTTTAAATTATTATTAAAGAAAGAGTGTTACAAGTTTGGTTGGGGAAAAAAATCAGATGAAATTCCTGAACTACATAAATGGTCAAAAAGTCAACCTTTATCCTAGAGTTTGGATTTTCACAAAATTCTCTAAGAAGCTACTTAATCAAATAGTGCTGAGGAGAGTTTTTAAAATATATCTAAAAAAGCTGACCAGGGAGGTGGGGGGACTTCCATCACCACAGCCCTGGGGATCTCACCTGGATCCACCCAGGAGGCAGCTCTGCTCCCTGCATCCTGAGGGGTAAACATTTAAATGAAGGATTTTCCACGATTCTAGATTAGACTACATCTTGGAGGTTGTAGAAACCTTTGCTGTAGGTTGGTGGACAGAGGCCAGGCTCCCTGCTGACGCTTGGTAGCAATGTGGAGGTACTGACTCAGTTTCCCCTGTGGTCTTTGCTCCAGCAAAGAGTTTAGATTTACACATTTCCTCCTGCTCATTCCAGCTCTTGGAATTTTCTGCTAGTTTAAAGACAAAAAGACCAAACTCATTCTGCAAGAAGATAACTGATTTGGCCCTAAACTAGTTACGGTGTGGATGACAGACCCCAGGAGTCCACGTGCTAACGGCTTGGTGCATAGGGGGCTGCAACTGGGAGGAGCCTCTAGGAGGACCTTAGGGCATGGAGAATGCAGCACCCCCATCTGTCAGTCTTTATCTGCTTCTTAACCCTGTGATGTAAGTGTTTTTCTTCACTGTGTGCTCCGACTGGGGTGTGCTACTTTCAACAGAGGCTCAAAGCAGTAGGGCTACCTGACCTTGGGAAACCTCCAGAATCATAAGCCAAAATAAACCTCTTTTCTTTATGTTGCCTCGGGTATTTTGTTACAGTAATGGAACGCTGACTGGTACACTTTGAGCTAAAAATCATTTTTGTTTTATACATCAAGAATCACCCCTTCTCCCCAAAGTATATATGTCATTCCCTGGACTAGTCGTAGGCTTCAGAGCACAAGTGACATCCAACAACACCTGAGAGCAGAAAACCACATCAAACAGAACCATGAGACAGCATCGCTCCACCACACATGCTGACACTCAGCCGGTTTTCTTTGATACCATTTAACAAACTTCATGACCGCCCTCCCAAAAATAGGTTTGTTATTGCTTTGAAAGTCTAAAATTATACAAATATAGAACATGTATTCATGCCACGTTAATTACCTCTCTATCCTTTACTTCAAAGAAAAGAAAGCCTTAATGTTCTGGTCGGGGAGTGCTTAATGCAAAAAGCAAAACCCAGGGCACCATCTTAAGAGAGCTCGGGCGGCAGAGATGTGGATGGTTGCGCGGCTCCCCAGCACGGTGGGATGCAGGCAGTGATGCATTGGGCCCCGTGAAGGTGCCTGCTGGAGTGGGAGAGCCAACATGAACAGTCTCACCTCCCTTACTGTCCTGTCCCCTCCCCAAGGCATGGTGGAACATGCATGCGTGTGTGTGCATGGGTGTGTGCATGCTCATCTGGTCTCTGTGTCGAAGGCCACACCTCTGGCCTCTGAATCCTGCTGTACCTCTGGATAATTTACTTCTCTCAGCCTACTCACCTCCCTGTGAGGGGGGAAACTCCCCCCCACCCCAGCTTGGGACCTTCGTTATCTCCTGGATTCAGTTACCATCCCTCCATCTCTCCATCACTCAACTCCAGTTTCAGAGCTGGGTGGGAGGAGCCAACTCAGCCTCTGGTCAGGGTTCCTTGATCGCATGCCCACCCTGGCTCTGCAGAACTAAAATAAGAGAGGACCCAGCTTGGTGGTGTACACCTGTAATCCCAGAGGATCAGGAGGCTGAGGCAGGAGGATCATGAGTTCAAAGCCAGCCTCAGCAACTTAGTGAGACGCTGTCTCCAAATAAAAAGGACTTGGGATGAAGCTCATTGGTTAAGCACTCCTGGGTTCAAACTCAGGTATAAAAAATTTTTTTCTGCAGGGGCCAGGTTCAGAGGAGGAATGGGGAGAGCGGGGTTCTCAGAGAAGAGCTCTGAGCTCAGCATCACTCCTCAGCACATTTTTTTTTAAAGCAGTTCTTTATCCTATATATCAATATTCACTGATACGGGTCTTTTGGTCCAGTTTCTTGCTTTATGATTCTTCACAATTTCTAACTTATTTTAATTGCTTTCTAAAGTTTTCCACACAGCTCAACTCGCCAATTGTGTGGCTCATTCCCAAGCACCCAAGCTGGCTGGACAGCACTTCCTCAGGGGACAGAAGCCCTGCATGTGACTTCCCTGGGTAGACAAAACTGCTCCACTTCTGCACATGCTCAGTCTAGTCTAACACGGCAACGCTCCATCCTTCCCCTGGTCCTCCCTCACCCACACCATAGCACACCAGTGGCCAAACCCACGGGCTCGGAGCAACCAGGGAGAACCAGCGGGCCGCGCTGAGATCCTTCTGATCAAGCTTGCAGGCACAAGATTCTCTGCAAGACACTGACGTGGAGCCGTCTTATCTCCCTCCTGCCTCGCCTCCAGCCATTCTGTGAATCACAGCAGAGCTCTTATCTCCTAGACACATGCGAGATCAATAGTTGTTCCTTTCCCTTGTGTTTAATGTCCTTGCCACCTTGCGCGGCAGGGACTCCGTCACGTCACGGTGGGCGCGCAAACTGGAGACCCGGCCATTGAGTTCAAGGTGACAGACAGACCTTCCAGCCACATAGGTGTGGCATTTTGTGCATTACATAGTCCTGTAGCACTTCGCAGAGCATTCAGCTGTTGAAGGGTTCTCAGACACACCTACTTCTGGTCTTAGTTCCAGAATTAGTTGCTCCTTTTCCATATGACTGCTTTTTTATTTTTTTTAAGAGAGAGGGACAGTGAGAGAGACAGAGAAAGAGAGAAACAACTTTATTTAGTTTTTCACATGGCCTCCATTGCTCCAACACTTAGTTGTGTACGTGGTGCTGGAGTTTGAACCCGGGTCCTCATGCTTGCCAGGCAGGCACTGAAACAGCTGAGCCACAGCTCCAGCCCCCACATGACAGCTTCTGCTGTGGCTGTTTTCTGTTTCAATGGGCAGCGCCACCACCACAGTAGATTAGCCACTGACAGTCTAAAGCCACCTCTGCAGCTCCCTTGTGGTGTTCAGGATTTCAAGCCTACATTTTGTGGACTAGGACCTCATTCCTGGCTTGGTTTTGGGTTCTGATGCCTTTCATTTATTTATTTACTTATTCATGTATCTTTTCTGATTTCTAATCTTGTATGAATCACATGATTTTTGCAAGTTGCGTTAAATGTTGTAAAAAGAACGAGATAGGATACAGATTTTGCAAATCCAAGTCTCGCCATCGTGCCGGTAAAGTACAGAACAAAGGGATGTACATAAAATGTCACTTCATCCTCTAAATGCTTTCACTGTCAGTTAATTCTGCTGTGCCCACTGCTGGATCCTACAGCGCTGCAGAACCTGTTGTAAAGCACCCGGGAACTATTTCTTGAACGAGCCAATTTCCATCCCTCTTTCTGTTGCAGTGAACTGCCTGCTTCCAAGGCTGGCTGAAGTCTCTAACTCACTCTTCCACTGACATCTTCCTTGATTTCCGTCTAACTGGCAGGAGCGGCACACACTCTGAAGGAGGGGATCACTGAGAGAGGTGAGATCTGGGTCCGGCCAGAGGCTGCAGTCCTTGGCCCATGATGCCCACAACACTTGAGGGGAGACAGAGATGGAGATGCTGTGGCTCCTGAGCTATTGAGGGAGCTTCCCTTGTGCGCCTGCAGGAGAGGGAAGCCCGGGCCACAGCCCCAGCTCTGTAGTCCATTTCCTGAAGGCACAGAAGCAAGGCTGCCCCTAAAACGCAGACTGGTTCCCAGGGAGCGCCAGCTGAACCAGCCCATTGAAGTGGGGCAGGAGGAGGATGAAGCCCACACTCTGCTCCAAACAGGTCCATTATGCTTGGACATCAGCTAACTTTTCCCAACCTTTATTGACTTATTTTGATCAAATCTAAATGTCCCCAGACTTCTCCAGTGCGTGAGCATAAATACCATACTACTGTTACTTCCCAAGTTTTATAGCAGTTTTTTTTTAAGAGAGAGAGGGACAGTGAGTGAGGGAGAGAGTGAGAGAGAGAAAGAGAGAGAATCAATTGTATTTAGTTTTTCATCTGGATTTCATTGCTCCTACACATTGTTGTGTACATGGTGCTGGGGTTTGAACCTGTGCCCTCATACATGCCAGGCAAGCACTGCAACCACTGAGCCACCTCTCCAGCCCACTTCTCAACTCCTGATGGCTCTTAAACTCTTGTGCTTGTCAGCTTTTGTTATTGAGACAAAATACCTGAGAAAACCATCTTAAAGTAGGAAAGATTTATGTGGGCTGATATTTTCTGAGGTTCTGGTCAATGGCTGGCCATGACTGTCGCTTTGCATGTGGGGCAGAACATTGTGGCAGAGGGAATGGGGAGGAAAGCTTTCAGCTCATGGCAGCCAAGCTGAGAGAGGGAGGAGCCAGAGACAAGATATGGCCCCTAAAGACCCACCCCCTCCAATCTACCTTCCAATAATGCCATCCGCAATGAATCGCTCCATGGACTAATCCACAAATAAGGTACCACCCTCATGATCCAGTCGCAAAATCCCCCCCTCTGAACACAGCTGCACTGGGGACCCAGGCTTCAACACCTGAGGCTTTTTTTTTTTTTTTACTTCGTTTGAAATTCTCTCCTTTATTTCAAATTGTGTATTAATATATTTTCTTAATTTTTATTAAATTGCCTTATGCCCTTCTAAAACAATTATTTTATTTTACACATAATTTAATTATTTAATTCAAATGTTTTTGAAGTGTTTAAGTACCTGCAGTTTGCATGTATATGCAGATTCTTTTTTATTGAGAAATTTATTTGTTGAACAATCATATGAATTTTTAACAAAATAATATATAATGTATATAGATTCTGAAGATTAGATTTACTCGAAGAGTTACCCACCCTTATCCCTCCCTTCCCCTTCCCATAACATCTCTAAAAAAGTATTAGGTTGTGTAACATTATACGTTATTAACATTTAATAAGAGAGAGGTGGTCTATTATCACATGGATTTAACATGTGATAATAGACCAATGTGATAATAGACCACCTTTCTCAATGGCCAGGGTCTAGATCCAGCCTCCACAAATGAGTGGAGACATTCGACCCTTGGTTCTCTGGTTATACTGATTTTACTCAGCATAATTTCTTCCATAGCCATCCATTTACCTTCAAAGGCTGCAATATCATTGTTTCTAATTACTGTGTAAAACTCCATGGTATATATGTACCACAGCTTTTGGATCCATTCATCCAGTGAGGGACATCTGGGTTTTTTCCATGATTTAGATATTGTAAATTGAGGTGCTATGAACATAGATATTGCTGTGTCACTATAATGAGCTGATTCTAACTCCTCTGGAAAGATACCCAGGAGAGGAATAGCAAGATCATATGGTGGTCTCATCCCTAGTTTTTTGAGGATTCTCCACACTGCTTTCCAGAGGGGCTGTACCAGTCTGCAGCTCCACCAACAGTAACACCTGAGTCTTTGGGGGACATTTGGGGTCAGAACCAAGGCTCTGTTCCACCCTGCACTGTGCCTCCAGCACCTCCCATTTCATGCTGGGAGTTTCAAAGTCTAGGGTCCTTGGAGCTCAGTGTGTCACTCCATTTCCACATGGAGGCAGCTCTGGAATGTGCCGAGGCCCCTGGTAGAGGGGGCCAGGTGGAGAAAAGCCCTCCCAGTTCCCACACACTGGCGCGTGTCCAGGGTGCCACCTGCTCGCCAGCACTCGCTCTTGTCACGAACCCTTCCATGCACCCAGCTGGAAAATCTCCTCGGACCCCGAAAGAGAAGCCTCATGCTTATCAGGTCTCATCGACATCTGATTGATGCATCTAGAAGGTTCCCTAGCCCATGCTCTGTGGAGTCAGGAGTTAGCCAGTTGCTGGATTATCTGCCGCATGGAAGATGACCCACCCCACTAACATGGCCAGTGGTGGGAAGGAGCAGCCATCACTGCCACAGGTTGATGAGCAGAGGGCACCAGGACCTGCCCAACGTCATCTCACGTCAGGGACGTTGGCCAGCGCATCCCTCATGGGGTGCCCAACGGACCAGAGACAAGAAGACGGGCAGCTGCAGTTCCAGCCTCGCCTATAGGCTTTTTTTCTTCTTTTAATTTTTTTTTAATCAGTGAAAGATTGATGTCATGTTTTTAAACAGCCACTTTGGGACGGGAAGTTCCTGCATCAGGCACCTCGAGGGCTTTGCAAATCTGCTCCCTGTTCAGAGGGTTCCCGGTTCTGTCTATGGCACTCAGTGCCTGGCAACCCCTTCAGATTCCAGGTCAGATGAATCTGGGTGGTGGCACCTGACACTGGCTAATGACGTGGTCAGATCTGCACTATTAAACAGCTGGCCAGGGCCTGATGAGGACCCAGAGGAACCCAGAGGTGGCCAGCCAGTAGGGCACGCTAAAGAAACTCCCTAAAAGCTGAGATCTGACCAAGGCAGTAGACTGAGGGAAGGATGTGGGTAAGGAAACGTCGAGGCAGGACCTTGTGCTGACCAGGCGTGGGTGAAGAGCAGGCGTGGGTGAAGAGCAGGCGTGGCTGGAGCGGCCCCGCTCAGTTCCACACCTAAGCCTTGCTCCCCTATTGCAGGAGTTCACACCGAACCTGTCCTGCTGCTTTGACAAGTGTCTGGCGGGAGAACTCTCTCACTACACCGCAAACAAGCCACCCAAACCTTACAAGGTGCACGAGGAGCCGGAAGGCAAAGAACCGGAGCCTCAGAGGGAGGCCCAGTGTCCCGGGAGGCCTCGGAGGCCCCATGCGAGGGGCGTAGAGGCTTGGAGGTGCCTGGACGATGAGGAGAGTCAGCCATGCAAGGAGCAGGCCTGGTGTCTTCAGCTGCAGCATGGCCCAGCCCTCCTCTTCCTGTGCACCAGCCAGCCACCTGCCTGTGCAAAGCTGAGAAGAGTGCGGGGATCACAGCTGCTCCCTCCCTCCCTCCAGAAAGCCTGTCTCCTCCCCTCTCTCTCAGCATGTCCAATTCCTTATCAGAGACAAGGGTATTTCATGTTGTGACTAGAATTAAGGCTTACTTGGTCTCTTGGGAGACTCATGGATCCGCAAATTCCTATTTTTTTGCAGTGTCAGTGATTGCTGGTGGGACTTTTTCTAACAGCTAACTTTGATCAGGGAATGGATAGGGAAGCAGAGAAGAAACCACAATTTAGCTTTCATTTTGAGAGTAAAAAGCGGCACAGGTTTCTAGGACAGCAAATGTTAAACTGGGCCTGTTTTGCCAGCGATCCAGCTGCTTGGTGAAGGTTCTTGTAGGCAAGAGAGGCTA
>PVKS010004560.1:0-92044 GCA_004027875.1 Aplodontia rufa
CCCAAAAGAGTTAGAATCAGCCTATTATAGTGATGTGGCTTCCTCAATGTTTATAGCAGCTCAATTTACTATTGCTAGATTATGGAACCAACCCAGATGCCCCTCACTCCACGAGTGAATACAAAAACTTTGGTACATATATACAATGGAATACTATTCGGCCATTAGAGAAGACACTATTATAGCTTTTGATATCAAATGGATGGAGATGGAAAGAATTATGCTAAGTGAAGTATCCAAATCTCAGAGACTAAAGGGCCGAATGGTTTCTCTCATCTGTGGATGCTAGAATATATGGGGAAGCAGTAGGTTAGACGGCTAACCTAACAATACTTCAAATTGAATGACTCTCAGAGTAATAGGGGGATGGCTCCCTAGGATACTTGGAGGCATAGGGAGGGGGATAAGAATAGGGAGGGTGTATGAAGAACTCATAGGAGACTGGAGAGTGGGAATATGGGGGAACCATCTCAGAAGCTGATGTCATTCCTCCACGAGATACCCATTTAACACATGAGTTCTTCTGGAGGAAACTGTAACAGGTGAAAGCCAAGGTGGTCATCCATGTTTTGGCATTACCCTTGGATAACAAAGTATACATACATTGATTACTGTTGGTTTGATAATGTTTCCCCCTCAATTGTATCTCTATATACTTCTAATTAAAAAAAAACTAAAACAAAACAAAACAAAAAAACAGTAGAAGACAGCAAATAATCAAGATCCGAGCTGAAATCAATGAAATGGAGAATAAAAAAAATAATAAAAACAATCAATGAAACAAAGAATCGGTCCTTTGAAATAAATAAATAACATTGACAAATCCCTAGTCAACCTCACCAAAAGAAAAAAATGAAAAGAACAAAGCAACAAAATGAGAGATGAAAATAGTGAAATCACCACAGACCCTTCTGAAACACATAGTATTATCAGATCCTACTTTGAGAACTTATATTCCAATAAGCGGGATAATCTGAAGACATGGATAAGTTTCTTCACACTTATGACATGCCCAAATTGACACAAGAAGATGTAGAACCTAAAGCAAACCAATTTCAATGACTGAATTGAGTCAGAAATTAAAAGCCTACCTAAAAAGTAAAGACCAGGACCCAATGGATTCTCAACTGAGTTCCACCAGACTTTTACAGGAGAACTAAGACCCCTCCTTATAAAATTATGCCAAAAATTGAAAAGGATGGAATATTCCCAAACACATTTTAGAAAGCAAATGTAATCCTAATATCAAAATGCAACAAAGATACATCAAGAAATAAAAACTTCGGGCCAATATCCCTGATGAACATATCTGCAAAAATCCTTAGAAAATACTAGCCAACCACATTCAGAAAGGCATCAAATATATAATACACGATGACCCAAGTGTGTTTCATTCCAGGGATGCAGGGATGGTCCAACATATGCAAATCAGTAAATGTTATCTATCTCTTAAACAGAATCAAGGACAAAACCACATGATCATTTCAATAGACAGAGAGGCCTTTAACAACATCCAACAAACACCTATTCATGCTTAAAACGCTGGAGAAGCTAGGTATTAAGACTCTTACCTTAACATTGTAAATGCCATTAATGACAAACCCATAACCAGCATTACACTAAATGAAGAAAAATTGAAACCATTCCCAGTAAACTCAGGAACAAGACAAGTTTGTCCACCTTCACAATATAGTTCTCAAAACACTAGCCAGAGCAATCAGGCAAGAGGAAGAAATCAAAGGAATACAAAGAGGTAAAAAAGAAGTCAAACTATCTCTATTTGCCGATGATATGATCCTGTACCTAAAGATCAAAAAACTCCACTAAAAAATTGCTGGATCTTAACAATGGATTGGCAAAGTAGCAGTTTACAAGATCAATACTCATAAATCAATAACTTTTCCACACTACAACAGTGACTTGGCCAAGGATGAAATCAGGAAAACCATCCCATTCACAATAACCTCGAAAAATAAGATATTTGGGAATTAATTTAACCAGGGAAGCAAAAGATCTCTACAGCGAACATTATAGAACTTTGAAGAAAGAAATATAAGACCTGAGAAAATGGAAAGCCATATTATGTTCTTAGATAGGAAGAATTATTACAGTCAGAATGGCCATTCTGCTGAAAGTGGTGTACAGATTCAGTGCAACCCCCCCTCAAAATACCAATGGCATTCTTCACAGATATACAAAAATAAATTCTTAGATAGATTAATTTGGAAGAATAAGTGACCCAGAATAGCTAAAGCAATACTTAAAAAAAAAAAAAAAAAAGCAATGGAGGCATCACAATTTCACAATTCCAGATCTGAAACTATACTACAGAGCTGTGGTTATAACAGCAGTATGGTATGAGTATCAAAATAGACATGAAAACCAATGGAGCAGGATAGAAGATACAGAGACAAAACCACAATTCTATAGCCAATTTGATATTTGAAAAAGGTGGCAAAAATGAAACTTGGGGAAAAGACAGCCTTTTCAACAAATAATACAGGGAAAACTGAATAACCGTATGTCAAAAAATGAAATTGGATCTGTTTCTCTCTCCCTGCAGAAAATTGAAATGGAAATGAATCAAAGACCAAGGAATTAAACCAGATACTTTACAAATATTACAAGAGAAAATAGGGTTAATGCTTTTCTGTATAGGAGCTGGCACTGAGACTTCCTTAACAAGAATTAATACCAAGAATCCATAAGTGGGATGCCATTAAACTAAAAAGTTTCTGCACAGCTAAGGAAACAATTAAGAGCATGAATGGAGAGCCTACAGAATATGAGAAAATGGTGGCAATTTATGCCCCTGACAGGAGTCTGATATCCAGAATATTCAAAGAACAAAAAAAGGTAATAACAAACACACAAATAACTCAATCAATAAATGGGCAAAAGAGTTAAACAGAAACTTCTCAGTAGATGAAATGCAAAGGGCCAATAAATATATGAAAAAAATGTTCAATGTCTCTAGTAATCACAGAAGTGCAAATCAAGATTTCATTAAGATTTCACCTCTCCCCAGTCAGAATAACAAAGATCAAGAAGACAGACAAGATATTCTGGAGAGGATATAGGGGGAAAAAGAATCCTTATTCACTGTTGGTGGGGCTGATAAACTAGTATATCCTCTCTGGAAAGCAATATGGAGACTCCCCCCCAAATTAGGGATTAATGGAACGATTGTATTACCCAGCTATCCCACTCTTGGGTATTTTCCCAGAAGATATAAAATTGGCATACTATAAAGACACAGCTACATCAATATTTAGGGCAGCACAATTCACAATAGCTAAATTATGGAATCAACCCAGATGTCCATGTCCATCATTAATCATTAGATGAATGGATGACTGGATCAAGAAATTGTGATACACACACACACACACACACACACACACACATATACACACACAACAGACTTGTACTAAGCTATTTAAAAGGTGAAATCATGACTGCTGGTAAATGGATGGAGATGGAGAAAATCATGCTGAATGAAATTAGCCAAACAGAAACTCAAGGGCCAGATGTTTTCTTTCATATGTGGAAGAGCTAGAGTACAATATAGGAAAGAATGAAAGAATAATAAATTTAAACAACAGAATCATCAAACATGGATTACCAATTGAACGGGGGGCAACTTTGCAGTCTGAGGGCCCAAGGGGATAAGGGGGAGAAAGGGGAGGGTAAAGGGAGGATATATGATATGTGCACCTATGGAAGTGTAACAACAAATCCCTTCAATATGTAAAATTATAATGAAAAGTAAAATATTGTCAAAAAATAAAAACAGAACAACTACAATTTAAAACAGACTCAATAAAAATGAAAATATGTAAATGTTTTTCTATAGTATATATTCAGCATTCATATTTCCACTATTTGGAAACTATTTCCATTAATACAAATATCGCATGAAATCATCAATGATTCCTACTTTTTCAGTTAGACAAACTATTCTAAGTTACAAAAATTTATTTTATGGCACATCTCAATTATAAATAAATTATTAAGAGTTTTCTCATGGCCCAATGCTCTTCCAAACACATCATGTTATTTAATTAATGTAATCATGTATATGGAAGGTTGACAGTAAGACTTTGCAAATATCAATTTCTAATATATTGTAGTAAATACTTTCAATAATTTTATGAGAAATAAAGCTTCATACATTTCTTTTCTGAGTATTATTTGGTGAAGACAAATTTTATAGCCCAAGGAAAATCACAGTGAAATTATAGCTAATTGTTCAAATTCTAAGTTTCTCTCTAATAATAATTCAGAAACAGTACTGTTATATAGGTCTTAATTCTTTTCTGGGATTACTTGTTGAAATTTTTTTGCTCATTAATGAAAAAATAAAGGATTGAATTATTTAAAAATTACAGAAACAACTCTAGATTTTCCCTCTATTTTTATGTGTTGTAGAATTCAATGAAAGCCAGCAAGGCATTTTAAAATGACTTGATTACAATGTGAACATGGATGGCACCTGCTTTGGTAGCAAGATAAAAGTGGCTCAGACTAGCAAAACCCATGTTTACTTGGTTAAAATAAAATATCATTTATTTATGTGCATCCATTAAAATTATAACATTAAATATTTTGATAACTAAAGAGGAATGACACTTAGCAGAAAAAAACCCTAGATTTAGAAATTAGAGTGTTTATAACTGGCCTTAATAAAGAATTTATAAGTAAATTTGATATTAATAAAACACTAAATAGTAAAGATTATTTCCATCAATTAAAGAACTATGTGATACTGATATTCACTCTTTTATTACAACACTATTTGTCAAGTTCACTTTGAACCATCCATGCTCTAAACAAGATAGTCATAAAGTATTCCGTTAACTCCTAGATCTTAGGTTGTGGTAGTATATTTTATTCTCAGTATCACTGAATGTAAAAGAATACTGGCAACTATAAATGTGAGACTATAAGGAAGTAAGAACTTCTTCAACAGCAACTGAGCACATGTTCACAGGTTAGAGATAAATCCTTGTCATGGTCAAAAGCACACTATTTCTTAAAGTTTACCACAGGAAATATATTCTGGAAATACCTATATTTGTACCACTGAAATAAAAGTTTTTGAAAGAGAAAATGCAGTTAGTTTGGAATTTTATCTTCTAAACATGTAAGGCAGAAATTATATTCACCATACATGAAAACTTTGCCAGTTGGTTTATAAATATATTAAATGTTTTCTGTAAAAAGTGTCATCTTATTGCATTACATCATTGCTCTTATAGAAACCAATTTTAAGAATCAACCATTTCATACTCTTAAAATTTATTTTGTATTTCAGTGCTGTACTGAATTAAATAACTATCCAAAACTCATGATCACTTTGAACTTCAGAATACAACTGTATTCAAAAATTGAGTCTTTGCAGATACAATTTTTTATGATAATGTCATAACAGATTCTGATGGGCACTCAATGGAATGACTAATGACTTATTTAAAAGGCCATATAAAGGCAAAACACAGACTGGAAGAATGTCTAATGATGACTGAGGCTACAATTGGCGTGAAGGATCTACAAACGAAGAATGCATAGAATTGCCAGAAATTACAAAAAACTCGGAGGAAGTAGTCTTCCTCAGAGCCTCTAGAAAGAACCAGCCCAAACAACACTTTTATTTCAGACTTCCAGCTTCCAAAACTCTGAAAGAATAAATTCCACTGTTTCATGTTACCCACTTTACTGTTGTTTCTACAGCTCCAGAAAATTAAAGTTAACAGTAAAATACAATTTCCCTGTTAATTTCATATTATAAAACATGCTTTTGCTCAAAAAAGGATGCCACTCTTCCACATAAAAGTTTTACTTGTTTAAATAATGTACTTTAAACAACATAATATTCTATCTTCAATTTACCATGAAATTATTCTCAATGTCAGAAATCTATTATTCTTTTTAGTATACAGTTAAATAAGTTTAAACTTTCAGTTATAGTTATTTTCTTTAAATTTAGAATAAATAAGACTTACTTATTTAAATTATTTGAAGTAGTCATGACAATTTTCAAGATCAAGAGAGAGTATGAAAATTCAGAAAATTACTGTAAAGATATCAACTGAAAAAGATTGGAAAATAATGAACTTTGGGATTTATGAAGCAATGCAAAAGTAATAAGCAAAACAGGAATATTAAAAGCTTAAAAATAAACCCTATTTTTACAAACAGCTTGAACTGAATGAGCAGAATAGCAAATTACAAGAAGAATTCATTTGTAGAAAAAAAAGCCAATATCTACTGAATTTGTGAATAGGCAAAATCAAGCATATAATATTTTCAGATAATGTGCTTGTTTTAAAATGACAAAAATGGTAATGAAGAAATTGCTTGGATTAAAAAAAATGGTAGTAGTATCCTCATTTTGTCATTATAGTACCAATATTTCCTGCAAAATAAAGCATTTAAATGGGAAAGAATATACTATACAATCTGAGAAATTATAAGAACAAATTAGGAATTTTGTGAAGTTACTTCTAAAAAATAAAGTTGACAGTAAGTTACTAGTCTAACATTTTTGGATAAAAATTATGCTATAGGACATGTTAAAATTTTCACATAAATTTATCTTGTTTTATTACAAAATTTGAATTAAACTGAATTAAATATGCCATATTTTATAACATTTTATAATTGTTTTCAGTAAATACTTAGTTCACATCCTCTCATTTTAGGAAAGAGTGAAGAATAATTAAAGGTTTTCCTAATTTCTTCAGACTAGCAGCTGATGTTGGAGACTTCATATCATATTAGAGGAGATTAAGATTACAGTTATGAACAACATGTGCAACAACATTTGTCAATTTTTCAAATTATATAAATTGGTAGGATTTGACTCAATATGTGAAATACCAAGAAATAAAAGCTGGCATAAGGGAGATTACGAAGTTTTCAGATCACAATGATTGGAGTTAAGTTTTCTTATTAGAACACCACCATCATTACTGTATGCTTTGCATCATTTAAAAATTTTTCAAAATGTAATCTTTTGATCAGTGTAACGCCCCTATAGGAAGCTGTTCTCTCCATGTTACAAATAATGAAAATGAAGCTCAGGCCCTTTAACTTGCCCAAGATCTTTAAACTAGTAAATAAACTAGTTAGTGCCAGGGTTAAAACCAGACTTGAAACTAAAGCTCCACAAAGCACCAGTTTCTTTCAACATTCATGATTAATCTTTCTCCATGAGTCACGTTAGCAGTTGAAGAATACTTACATTTTATAGTCTCCATTACTTTGCTACATTTTCCCCTGCTGTGTAATTCCAGGAGATTTTCTTCCTTTTCCTCCTTGCCTTCTCCTTCTCCTTCTCTCTTTAAAAGAATCCTGACAGTTTCTCACATGCTTCCTAATGATGATGAAGTCCACATAGAGTCCCAAGCTAAACAAACATAAGCCAATCAACTTAAGTAAAAGTTAATTGAACAAACCCTATATATATATACATATATATATTCACACACACACACACGCACACACACACACACACACACTTCATTGCTTTGTTTAGCAAACAAATCATGAAAACTGTCTACCATATGCCAAAGGAACCAAAGAATTTTATTGAAAAATGACATGGAGAGGAATTGTGCTTTTAAAATAGCATGATAGGGCTGGAGTGGTTATTCAGTGGTTACAACATTTGCCTGGCATGTGCAAGGACGTAGGTTCGAGTCCCAGCACAGCATACACAATGAGGTGTCAGAGCAATGAACTAAAATTAAATAAAATTGATTTCTCTCTCTCTCTCTCTCTCTCTCCCCCGTCCCTCTCTCTAAGAAAAATAAACAGCATTATTATAAAAGAAGAGTATTCACTCCAACTTTGTTCCTGAATCTTAGAAACTATATTAAGATGCAAGTAATTAGTGGAAAACAATTATCTATTCATCTGACAAAGGTGGTAATAATCATTTGATGGTAGAGTGACCAAGCCACAGCTCAGAGCAAAATCAAGTGATGAGGTAATATGACTGTCAAAATCATTGTTATCTTCCAAAATGAACTCTCTATTTATGAGATAGATCTGGATCAGTATTTATCTCTTCTGTTTATATTTGGAGAATTAAACAGTGAAGCACTGATAATGAACTAGTCACATTTGTTTCTAAAAGAATGACTAGAAAGTAATATGTGTTGAATTTTCTGAATTCTTTTTTACAATAGTGTGGACAGGAGTATTAGCATTTTAATTCTCTCCTGCAGATTCTGATTTATAAGTAATTATATGTAGACTCACCTAGGGCATAATGCAAAAAATATTAAATCCTTCTTCCACACCCATATTTTTTCTATAAATGTCAAAATTATAAGGGAAGCTCTTACTACATTTACATAATGTTAAGTCATACTCATGTTTTATATATACATATTGATGAATGACAATCATCCCTACAGTGTATCAAGAACTTTATAAATATCATGGTAGTATGTTCCTCTTCTCAGGGAAAAGTTATGCAAAAAAAAAAAAAAATCCTATTCCTGATAGAGTCTTCCTAAGTTTTCCAAATTAGTTTAGTTTAATTTGAAACTAATAAATACATCTTCCTACAGTAGGAAGATGATTAAAGTACTTGTCTTTCTGTTTAATTGACTTATCTTGTTTTCTCTTTCCTAATCAATTTCTCCAAATGATCATTTAGTACTTATTATTGTACACTGAGAAAATAAGTTGAAAACAGTGTTTTTTTTCAATATGCTCACATTGATCAAATACACAAAGATACTGAAGTTAATATATAACTTCAGACCCCCCATTTAACCTCTTACATGGAACATGAAAAGGTGATTAAGATAATTTATCCTAGTTCACAATTTCATGTTATATTTTTCAAGATATTTGTATAAACTGAAGAAAGAAATAATCTTGTAAAAACTAGGATAGGATTATATTAAAATTTATTAAAATATTTAATGTGGTTAAAATTAAAACAATAAGAAATATATAAGGATAGTTAAGGTACTTGGTTATATTCATGTTGCATGTGATAGTAATGAAATAGAATCTTATGCAAACTTTAGCAGAATTTAGTATGAACATAACTATAAAAGTATTTATGTACAGCATAAGATATGTATTGATATAACTTATTTATGTAACTTGAAATTATGAGCTATTTTCAAGTACAGTAGTCTCTCTAACCTGTAGTTTATCATTTTGTGGTTTCATTTTTCTGAGGCCAACTATGGTCTAAAAATATTAAATAGAAAATTTCAGAAATAAATACTCAGAATTTTAAATTTAATCTTATTCTGAGTATCATGATGGACTTTAATGCGATCCCACTCTCTCTGACCCAGGATATGAATCATTTCTTTATTTAACATCCCCACTGTATATGTTACCTGCCCATTAGTCAGTTATTAGCCATTTTGATTATTAAATCCATGATTGTAAAATCACAACTCTTGTAGTTAAGCAATCTTTTTCTAGAAGGATATTTCTCATTAACATGGGATAGTAAAAGCTAATGGATCAAGGTCTTTAATGAAATAAGGAAAAATTCAATTCAGAATTCCATTCCAAAATTACCTGTAAAGTAGAAAAGTCTTGCACAAGGATGTGGGTTAATACTCCAGCATCACATAGACAACAAAGTGTCAGAGCAATGACAGCCACGTGAAAAACTAAATAAAATTCATTCTCTCTTTTTCTCTCCCACTGTCTCTCTCTTAAAAAAAAAAAAAGTCTTGAAGACATGATGAAAGGATTCACTTAAAAAAAAATGTTAGTATACATGCTCAAGCAATGGCTCAGCAGTTACAGCACTTGCCTGGCATGCGTGTGTATGTGAGTTCAAACTCCAGCACCAGGTACACAATGAAATCTCAGAGCAACAAAGGCCATGTGAAAAACGAAATAAAATTAATTCTTTCTCTCTCTCTCTTTTTTAAAAAAAAGTTAGTATAGTACCCTATATATTAGATTTTGGATTCAATTTCATAAAATTGAGACTCTGTATTTTGTCTTTAAAAATTAATCATATAGGCCTATCTGATGCCCCATGTGCCCATCCAGACTTCATTGAGTCTAGATAAGCAGGCAATCAGGATACCACTGGTAGGACCCCTGTCTGGAGCAGCCCCTGCTCAGAACCAACTAGAGGAGGTTCCCTACTTGGAGCAGCCCCTGCCTACCTGACATTCCCCATGCCCATCGGGACCTCTGTCAGTCCCAGCCTTCAGGTTCTCAGGACACCACAGGTAGCTCCCCTGTCAGGAGCAGGCCCTGTGCAGGATCAACCGGAGGAGGTTTGCCTCCTGGAGCGTTCCCACCTTGCTGAAGCCTTTCATGCCGATCCAGGCCTCTTTGAATCCCATGGGCAGGCCCTCAGAACACCATTGGTAGGACCCCTGTAGGAAACAGCCCCACCTCAAAACCAACCAGAGGAGGTTCCCTGCTTGGAACAACCCTCTTATATCTGACATCCCACATGCCTGTCCAGATGTCTTTGACACCTGTCAGCAAGTGCTCAGGACATCATGGGTAGGACTCCCTTCCACAGCAGCCCGCACCTACCTGGCACCCTTCATACCTGTCCAGGACTTCTTGAGTCCTGCTCGAAGGTACTTAGGACACAACCAGTAAGACCCCCATCCAGAGCAGCCCTTCCTCAGGACCCAATGGAGGAGGTTCGGAGGACAACCCAGGTTCAGATATGTAACCTTGAGCTTGGAACCAAAAGGTGGAAGAAATTGAGGACCCAGGCAGAAGTTGCACCTGGAAGAATGAAATCTCAATTCAGAAATCCAGAAGAACGCTCTTCAAAAATGAAGATTCAAACTAGAAGAGGTTAACCTCAAACCCACAACTCCCCTAAAAATGATGCCACAGATAGGGACTGAGATGAAAATCTTGAAAATGCCATTAATGATCTGATTACTAAAAGGAACAATGAGCTAAAAGAACATGTAATAAAGGGACTAATGAAAAAAACTCAGATGAAAAACTATTATAAAAGGATTAGACAGTCTCAAAAAGGCTGAGTAAGCTTCAGTGTGTAGATTACAAAAAAGAAAAAAAACTCACAGAACATGAACAAAATTTTGAAAATATATGGAATGAAATGAGAAGAAACACTCTAAGAGTAATTGGTATACAGGAAGGAATTGAAACACAACTGAATGGGAAAAGGAATATTCTAAATGAAAGAGTTAAAGAAAAAATTCCTACATAAAAATAGAGTCAGATGTGATCATCCAGGAAGCTTAAAGGACACCCAATAGGCATAATTAAATGAGGAGCTCAACAAGACACATCATATGCAAAATATACAAAATAGATACAAAGGAAGAACATTGAAAGCAACAAGGAAGAAACACCAAATCACACTCAGAGGCAAACCAATAGGAATTACATCAGACTTTTCAGTCCAGACTATAGAAGTGAGAATATCATGGAAGATCTTTCAAAGTTTGAATGAACACAACATGCAGCCAAGAATACTATACCCAGCAAATCTCACCTTCAAATTTGAGTAGGATATAAGAATTTTACATGATAGGAAAAAATGTCACCATTTTCCAGCATTACAAAGAATTCTCAAAAATAAACTCCAGATAGATGAACAAGCAAACATAGAAAATTCAATAAAAGAACATGTTATCAATAGATAAATAAGACAGCACAGATCATACTAATAAAACAAAATGACTATGAACCACAACCACGTAACTATTCTAACACTGAATGTGAATGGTCTCAATGCACCAATCAAAACACACAGACTAGGAGTTTGGATCAAAAATAAAATATGCTGCTTACAGGAAACCAACCTTATAGCCAATGACACCCAAAAATAAAGGGTGAAAGAATGGATAAAAATGTACTAGGCATATGGCCCAAAAAAGCAAGCTGGAAATGCAATTCTTGTATCTGAAAAAGTGGATTTCAAACACAAAATACTCAGAAGAGATAAAAAAGGCCACTAAATCCTAGTAAAGGGAGCAATACAACAGAAAAAAATAATCATAGTAAATATATATGCTCCAAATACCAATGCTCCCAACTATGTGGAAAAATTACTCCAAGACACAAAACCACTTCTGGAGCTCAACACGATAGTACTGGGAAACGTTAACACAACTCTGTCATCAATAGACAGATCATCAAAGCAAAACATAATAAAAAGATCTGCAGTCTAAACAACATGATACATCAAACAGAATTAACAGACATCTACAGAATATTCCACCCCAAATTGGCAGAATATATCTTCTTCTAAGCAGCACATGGATCCTTCACCAAAATAGATCATATTCTAGATCACAAAGGAAATCTCAGCAACTATAAAATGTAGATATTATTCCATGTATCCTATAAGACCATGATGCCATGACCCTAATAATTAATAGCAAAAAAACATTGCACAAAAAACACATAAATGTAGAGATTGAATAACAACCTATGAAATAAAGAATGGATCCAAGAAAATATGAGAACAGAAATTAAGGAATTCTTGGAATAAGAATGAAGACACAACATATCAAAACCTCTGGGTCAGCATGAAAACACTCTTAAGGGGAAAATGTATAGCACTGAGAGTCCATATTAAGAATCAGGAGAGACTCCTAACAAATAAGCTTATGCTCCCATTCAAATCTCTACAAAAGGAAGAGCAGTTTAATCTCAAAGCCAGTAGAAGACAGGAAATAATTAAGATCAAAGCTGAAATCAATGAAATTGAGAACAATAAAAATAATCAACAAAAATAAAGAGCTGGTTCTTCAAAAAATGAATAAAAATGACAGACCTCAAGGTAATCTAAATAAAAGAAGGAGAGAATGAAAGCAAAACAACAAAATCACCAATGAAAAGGGGCTATTCACCACTGACCTGTTAAAATCAAACAGATTATCAGAATCTGTTTTTAAAAACTATACTCCTCTAAATCAGATAATCTGGATGACAAGTGACAAATTTCTAGACACATACAACATCCCCAAATTGACACAGGATGAAATTAAAATCCTAAACAGCCCCTAAACAGGCACCAAAATCCATACAACAATTAAGTCTTCCAAAGAAAAGCCCAGAACTTGATGGATCCCTCCCTGAGTTTTGCCACACTTTGAAGAAGATCTAACACCACTGCTTATTAGTCTATTCCAACAAATTGTACTGGAGGGATCTCTCTCAGACACGTTTTATGAAGCAACCATAACTCTGATACCAAAACCTAACAGAGACACAACAAAAAAAGAAAAATGCAGACCTACATTACTCATGACCTTCAAGGCAAATACCCTTAATAAGGTTCTTGCAAACTGCATTCAAAAACTTATCCAGAAGATTATTCATCACGATGAAGTGGGCTTCATTCCAGGTATGCAAGGCTGGTTCAATGTACATGAATTAATAAATGTAATTCACCACTTAAACAGAATTAAGGACACAAACTATTTGATCATCTTGATAGATGCAGAAACGGCATTCAATAAAATCCAGCATCCATTTATGCTCATAACTCTATAGAGAAAATAGGGAGCAAAGAAACTTATCTTGACTTTGTGAAGGCCATATATACCAAACCCTCACCTAATATAATACTAAATGGAGAAAAACTGAAAGCATTTCTACTAAACTCAGGAACAAGACAAGCTTGCCTGCTCTCACAACTTTTATTCAATATAGTCCTGGAAAGCCTGGATGAAGCAATCAGGCAAGAGGAGGAAATCAAAGGGATATGAAAGAAAAGGAGGGGCTGGAGCAGTGGCTCAGCAGTTACAGAGCTTACCTGGCATGTGCAAGTACATGGGTTCAAACCCCAACACCCCTATACACAACTAAGTGTCAGAGCTACAAAAACTATGTGAAAAACTCAATTAAAAATATGTCTCTCTGTCTCTCTCTCTCTCTCTCTCTCTCATTGTCCTCTCTTTAAAAAAAAAAGATTAAGAAAGGAGGATGTCAAAATATCTCTTTTTACTGATAACTTGATCCTATTTTTGGAAGATCCAAAAAATGCCATCAGAAAATTGCTAGAGCTAATAAATAGATTTTGCAAAGCAACAGGCTACAAGATTAACACCTGTAAATAGCTTTCTTATACCCTAACAATATTAGGACAGAAGAATAATTCAGGAAATTGGTCCCATTCACAATATTCTCTACAAGAGTAAAATATTTGGGAATTAATCTAACAAGTGAAATAAAAGACCCCTACAATGAAATTATTGAACACTGAAAACACAAATTTCAGAAGACATGAGAAAATGGAAAGATGTGCCATGCTCTTGGTTAGGCAGAATTAATATAATTAAAATGGCCATTCTGCCAAAAGCACTATATAGATTGAATGCAACCTCCATCAAGATTCCAATGTATACTTTACAGATATAGAGAAAGCAATTCTCAAATTCATATGGAACAACAAGAAAACCAAAATATCCAAAACATTACTAAGCAAGAAAAATGAAACAGGTGGTTTTGCAATACTAGATCTAAAATTATACTATAGAGCTATAGTATTAAAAACAGCATGGTATGGCATCAAAATAAGAATGAAGACTAATGGAATAAAATAGAAGACTCTGAGACAAACCCACAGATCTTTAAACATCTGAACTTTGTCAAAGGGGGTCAAAATATAACATGGAGGAGAGACAAATGGTACTGGAAAAACTGGACAGCCAATTGCAGAAAATTGAAATTAGATCCTTATCTCTCATCTTGCTCAAAAAAATCTAAATAGATCACAGAATTAGGAATTAAACCAGCTACCATAACTGCTAGAAGAAAATTTAGGACCAACACTCCAGCACATTGGAGTTGGCAACGACTTCCTCAACAAGACTCCTAAAGTGAAAGAATTAGTCAAAAATCAATGAGTGGGATGCCATTAAACTAAAGCATTTCTACACAGCCAAAAAAATAGTCAAAACAGTCAAGGGACAACCTACAGAATGGGAGAGATTCATGGCCCATGATCCCTCTGACAGGGGACTAATATATAAAGTTTACAAAGAACTAAAAAACTTAATAACAAAAAAAATCCAATCAATAAATGAGTTAGAGGGCTAAACAGAAACTTCTCAACAGCGGAAACTGAGCATCCCAATGAAACCATGAGAAAGTTTTCTAAATCACCGGTTATCAGAGAATTGCAAATAAAAACTACCTTAAGATTTCACCTCACTCTAGTCAGGCTAGCAAAGATGAAGAATGCAATCATAACAAATGCTGGAGGAGTTGTGGGGAGATAGGAACACCAGTACACTGTTGGTTGAATTGCAGACTGGTCTAGCCACTCTGGAAAGCAATGTGGAGCCTCCTCAAAAAATTAGGGTTGGTTGCAGATGTCCCTCACTGGATGAATGGATCCAAAGGCTGTGGTTCATATATACCATGGAATTTTACACAGCAATTAGAAACAATGATATTGCAGCCTTTGAAGGTAAATGGATGGTTAAGGAATAAATTATGCTGAGTGAAATCAGCATAACCCAGAGATCCAAGGGTCAAATGTCTTCACTCATCTGTGGAGGCTATAACTACACCCTAGTCATTGAGAAAGTTGGTCTATTATCATGTGTTAAAATCAGATAACGTGTAATGTTACACAGCCGAATACTTTTTTAGAGAAGTTATGGGAAGGGGAAGGGAGGGATAAGGGTGGATAACTGAGGGGGCACTCTTGGGGGTAAATCTAATCTTCAGAATCTATATACATTATATATCATTTTGTTAAATATCTGTATGACTGTTCAACAAATAAATTTCTCAAAAAAAAATTAGGGTTGGATCCACCATATTACCCAGCTATCCCTCTTCTGTTTTTTTTTTCCCCAGAGGAGTTAGAATCAGCACATTAGAGCAATACAGCAAAATCTATGTTCACAGAAGCTGAATTTACAATAGCTAAATTATGAAACCAACCCAGATGCCCCTCACGGGATGAATGGATCCAAAAACTGTGATACATATATACCATGGAGTTCTACTCAGCTATAAGAAACAATGATATTGCATCCATTGAAGGTAAATGGTTGGCAATGGAAGTACTCATGCTGAGCCAAACCCAGAGACCAAGGGCTAAATGTTTTCCCTCATTTGTAGTGTCTGGAGCTAAACCCAGGCTTGGGGGAAAGGTAGATAAACTCATGGATCAGAACAGTAGAATAAAAATGCAAAATGTTAATATTTATGAGATACCATTGCAAGACATTCCATAAAATATTTAAACAAACTATACTGCATGCCTTTACAAAAACATAAATGTTTAATCCTATTATCAAATATATTAAGGAATAACAAGGATGATAGAAAAAGGAGGAGAAGGGGAAATGTTTTAACTGAGATAAAGCGAGGTACATTCCAAGCATTTATAAGTATTTCACTCTACACTACAGTAATGTATATAAAACATATTATTCAGAGGTATAAGAATTTTCTCTCTACTTGAGATTTTTAGGAAATATATAGGACCCAGATGAGAAGCAAGGGATCAGGAGATGGAAGGATGGAGGTAGAGAGGTGCAGTTGTGGGTGGATATTGATCAAATTGTATCACTGTATTGTATGCATATAGAAATATGTGACAACAAATCCCATCATTCTAGAAAACTTATAATGCACTAATAAAAGAAAAGATAGACAAAAATTTATCATATAAATAAAATTACAGAATTATAACTAAGAACAAAGTCACCTCCCAAATACCTTATTAAGGACTGAAAAAGATCCTGTACTTAGAGCTATGTCTCGAAGATATTCAAGATTAAGTCTGTACTTTTTGCTGCTATTGAATTCCTAACACTCTATCTTTGCAAACTTTAAAAAATGTTTCAAACTACATATTATGCTTAAGTTTTCAGTTTTCTTACATATACATTTCTGACATTTTTTTCTCTGTTATATTCCAAGTTTTCTTACCCTTAATTGCTTTTTACTTTGTTATCATTCAAGTTTATTTCTAATAGAGCATGATATGGTATTTTATTTTCATTAATATCTAATGAAAAATAACTATTGGTTCCCACTGATTTC
Organism: Aplodontia rufa; assembly: GCA_004027875.1. Lineage (NCBI taxonomy): Eukaryota > Metazoa > Chordata > Mammalia > Rodentia > Aplodontiidae > Aplodontia > Aplodontia rufa. The sequence continues at coordinate 17,017 of PVKS010004560.1, forward strand.
TCATATCTATGTAGTCATTTTGGAGAAAAGCTGAAAATTAGCACACATTAGGAAAACAAAACAACTTCTAAAACCTAGATTACTCTGTAGGATGAATAATACAGATAAGGAAATAAGTAATTGAAAAATAAGTTTCTTTGTCATATGTGTGTTTGTGCTTCTGGTTGCAATTCAAGATACCAAAAAAATTCATACATATGCAGATTTCTTTTTTAATAATTTACTTAATGCCATATCATATACAGTTGTAAGTTGTTTTAAAATATTTTATTTGTCATATGTAGAATCATTCATTGTCTGCAACATGATGTATATGTGTTCAAATTTGGATATTACGTAATGAAATTATAAAACCTTGGAATATTGAGGAAGTAGTGGGTTGGTACGATTTTAATGTTATATTGGGGTAGTTATATTTGATCTTGGAGCTATATTCTCAATGGTTTCTTTTTATTTCTATATGAAATAAGTTTAAGGTCATAATACTGACCATGTGCCAAAAATACTTAAATATATGTTAGGTCTCCTTCCTAGATTAACTGAATCCTATGCTGAAATTTAATAGACATCAATTTATTTGTTAGACACAAGGATTGAATCTTCTTGTTTTAGCTACAGGTCATCCAGATAACATGGAACTGCAATAGTCATGCCTCTTATAAACCATAATGATGGGGTCCAGGTGATTCAGCACCTAAGGTTGCTCCAGGAATCAGGATAAGGTGTGCTAATAAGAAGTCATTTTTCACTTTAATACTTCAACATTTTCATAAATTACATTTTCCTTGTACAGACTATTGCTATTGTCTAGGTATTCCTATTTATTATTCTTTTAAGTAGTGATGGCAATAGTATTAATATTATTCATTTTTTTCTTCATTAAGCCTTGATGCCATTCCCCTCCTTGTGTCTTTCAGCTTCAGCAGCTATTACAAAAAACTAGCATTATGCAACATTTATATTCTCCACTGAAAGAATCTTATGGGTTTAAGTTAGTCAGCTCTTCCCTGTCAGAGAAAACATCCAATGCTGTGATTTTTAATAATTTATTTTTAATTGATAAATAACAACTATATAAATTCATCTGTTACAATGTGATGTGAAACAATGATTAGATCAAGCTAATTAGTATATCCACCGTGAACTCATTTATTTATTTTTTTTTTTGGTTAAAGAATATTTTAAAAATCTCTGTTTTGATAATTTTGAAATACATAATATATCAAGAAACTTAATGAAGCCCTCCAAATTGCATGTATATGATACTTCATTGATACTGTTGATCTCTTTTGGTCTAATTGAAGGTGTTTCTATAGCACTCATGAGTTTGACAGCCAGGATAGCAATTCCTTAAAAGACATCTGGAGGGCTGGAGCCATGGCTCAGTCGTTTCAGAGCTTGCCTGGCAAGCAAAGGGACCTGGGTTCAAACCCCAGCACCATGTACACAACAAAGTGTTTTGAGCAACGAAGGCCATGTGAAAAACTAAATAAAGTTTTTCTCTTTCTCTGACTCTCTCACTGTTCCTCTCTCTTAAAAAAAAAATTCTGGAACCATAGGAAGCTGTGGGTATGAATACCCAAGAGTTTTTAGAAATGGCAAACCTTAGAGTTTGTCCTGTTTGGTCCATCTCCCCAGATTTCAGAACAAAACTACACCATGCATATTATCTGACTTAATATTTAATAACTTTGAAAACACTAATGATTATCCTGAAAATCTATAAATATTAAATTAGAGGGTTCAGATATGTCATGATGGAGGTGTGTCACAGAGGAAAGCTGCTCAGCTCATGGCAACTGACAGAAAGAGTCAGGACAAAGGTTACTTATGGACAATATATATAATCCCTAAGGCATACTCCCAGTTATCCATTTCCTTCAGCCATCCTCCACCTGCCTACATTTACCACTCAGTAATCCATTCAAATTACTAATCATCACATTTGTTGAGCTACTGATTAGATTATGGCTGGCATAATCCAGTCATCACAACTCATGCATTAATATAGGACCTATTGGGGAAGCCTCACACCCAAGCCATGTTTCTAATGTACCAAAACACAATAATCCAATATAAAAGCTTTAAATAAAAAGAATATACTTCACCATTAATTAGCAGGGGCAATTTATATATTGATGGAATATTATGATTATGAAAATCTAAGCCAACAAATTTGTTAGAAAAAAATACCCAGCACTATCATATACTGTGGTTTTGCATCATTACCAATGAACTATTCTGATGAATATTTTGAATATGCAGTGTATGAAAGCAACTTTCATATTTCAAAGAAAAGTAGATTTGAGCTTATCAAAGATGAAAAATGAGTATAGAAGTATGTTCAAATTAAATTCTGTAAAGATTCCATGGTTGTTGAAAATTATTATTTGGAGATATAATTTTATACCAAATAAATATGCTTGAAGAATAAAATGGATACTTAAAATTTATTTGTCAACACTAATCTCATAACTTTTTATCCTAAAAACGTGTAGTATCCATTTTCATTTGAAGAAACTTCAGAATTCCAGTGACTATGATCATTATTTTCCCTCTGATAAATAGTGTAGACTAATGTAAAACCACAGGGAAAAGAAAGACAAGGACACATAGAGGAAAATAATAGGAAGTAGTATTTGGAAAGCTCAACAGCATATCAGAGCTGGTATGGATATTTCAGTGTGTTCTTCATAAATAGTCTATAAATAAAATCTAGCATTTTTGATTCTGCAAGTATGTGAAATTGTCAAAATGACAGTCATTTTAATCAGTTAAAGGAAAAATAATGTTTGAAATTTTTCACACCTGATAGAAATGTCAAAAAGAATAGACTTATGGATAATGTGTAGATCCTTGTGTAAAATGTACATATAACATTGGAAAGATGCCATACTGTATCATGACCGTTAAAATTCAAAATAGTTTTCACAAGCAGGAAGATGTGCATATTGGATCTAGTGTCTACCACATATTAAAATATGTGTTTTCATCAATATTTTGAAAAGAAAAAAGTATAGAAAACAATAGTAAAATGACCACTTTGATAAATCATGTTTCCATTTGCCATACTTATTACAAATTTTTACTACATTCATAATACTTATTACATGTAAACAATCATTGAAGAAATAGAACATTAAATGTTTCAATTTTCTATATAAAATCTGTTTTTCAAGATGATGCAAATTGTTTTACACCTATTAATTTTAGAGACTGCATAATAGTTGATCAGGTTGATATAATTACTCTCTCCCCACTGCTTCACAATTACTTTGTTTCACTTGTCTTTTATAAATTACACTGCAGTGAAGTTCATGTTGCACATGTTTTTATACCTCTCTTTTATTATCTCCTCAGGACACAAGCCATTCTGGAAATAGAATTTTTGTTTTGGTAGGAAGAATACAGAGGAGAGAGAAATGAAGCAATGAATTGAAAAACACAATTCTCCATTTCAAATCATCTATTTTATTTCACTACATGTTTTAATTAATGTTGTTGGTTTTTTATCTGAACTGTAAGCTCCAAGTAGAAAAGATTTCAGATTGCACTTTTCACAACTGACTTAAACAAATGTTTTTTTAATCTAAAATTACTTATCAAACAATCAATCTGTACCTCACCATCTTTAAATTTTTGTGAGTTTAGTGGTAACATGGAAATGGAAAAAATTATGAAGCAAGGACTACCATCAAGAGACTTTGAAGGAGGAAAGAAACAAATATTAATTTTTGAGATAGAGAAAAAGAATCAATTTTATTTATTTTTGATCTGGTTTTTGTTTTTATGACAGTTGTGTATATGGTGCTGGGGCTTGAACCCAGGTCCTCAGGGATGCCAGGCAAGCACTCTACCACTGAGCCACCTATTCAGACCAAACAAGGATATTAAACAAATAAACATAGGATCAGTGAAAAAATAAGATAATTACTTGAATCTAAATAAAAGCCTAAAGTCTGATGAACACAGTGGCAATTAAGACCAGATAGGAATGTCTTGTTCATCTCCACTCTTGTCTGTCTAAATAACTCATCCACCCCAGGTCAATTGTCAGGTTCTTGAACATATTTTAGCTGTCACTTTCCTGGGCTATATGTTATTATTTTATTATTCACTTTTTCTTCCTGAGTCCTTAGTGTATTATAATGTGTTCATTGGTAATTCAAGCCTGACTCCCCCAAATTTGATAAAGTGCCAGAAAGTATATGTTGATAAAGTAACTTTGTGTATAAAAGACATAGCTATGTTCACTGAAAGGGTTAGACAGAGCTTCACATAGACATGAAAACATACCAGGCCTTGAGAAATTGATAGATTGAATAAAAGAGGAAGTATTTCAAGCAGAGGAACAACATTCATAATTTGAAAAATGATCCAAAAATGAAGTTATTTTAGATGAATCTAATTGCTAGGATAAGTTAATAGTCTTGGTAAAATTAGGGAACATAAGTCAAGGCCAGTTCTGAGGACTTGATCCAAAGACTTTATTAATTTTGGAATATGAGATGAAAAATTTTAACAAGAGAGGTATTGGACTGAATTCAATGTCTCAGAGGTGGGAAATACTTTGTGTTTTCAATATTTAAGGGATGGGCGGGATGAAATGCAATACAGATCAATGAGGGAAAGTCCGTTAAGGATCCTTGATGTTTAACAATTTAGTAGATGGCTCAAAATGGACATTGGACTTAACAACGGAAGGTAACAGGATTGAAGAATAATGTAGCATGAGCCCTAAGTCTCCCCAAAAGAAGAAAAATGTGAAATGTTGATTAAATCAATAATAGCACTAATTATATGGACATAAAATAGAAATAAATGAAATACGAATTTTGGTCTTTTCACTTTTGTGCTGCCCTACTCCACCCCAAGGGTTTTCTATTCTTTACATGGCGAACAATGATTCTTTCAACGCATAATTCAGATCTTATCACTGTTCTGTGCAAAATCCTCTAATAACTCCATGTACAAACAACACATGATGTGTATTTTCCAGAAAAAGCTGGCCATTGATATGATTCTAACATCCACTCCAACTGCTTCTCCTCCTACCCACTCTCTTCTAGATGCAAAATTCCCCTGGAGGTTTCTCAAAAACCTCTTTTAACCTGATTTTCCCTTTAACATGAAATTCTCTTCTTTTGAATATCCATGAGGCTAACTGCCTTTACCTTTGCACTGTTTTCCTCTTCTCAATGATTCCTTCCCTGAACAGACTATTTCAAATTAAATTTACCCTCCCTACTGAAGCTTATCTACCCCTTTTATTTTACTTTTTAAAAATTCCAATCACCAATCTTAGCATTCATTATAATGTACTTTTTTTTAGATTTATTTTTTATGGTTTAACTCATACACTCCCACTAGAATGGAAGACATTCAAGCTCATAATTTTTGTCTACTATGATCTATTAAAATATTGATATATTTCAAGGCCTTAGAATTGTGCCTGCGGATAGGTGGCACTTAATAAATATCTTTCTTAAATGCAATGCATTATTTACTTTCACTGAAGGACTTAAAATAAATCTGAGTTTAGGATGCCTTTACAGAAGGTACAATGATAAAAATAGAAAATGTATCACTGTGATATAAACGGAGATGAGCCATATTTGGTCATGGGTAAAATCGAAGATGAGATGAAGAACTAAATAACATCAAAAATGAGATTGCTGATAATAAAGCAGAGAGCACATAACACTAAGAACACTAAAGAAAGGGGACTAGCATGAGTTAAGGATATGGGGATAGATTATGGAGATATCACTGTCCATGTGGAGGAATAGGTTGAAATATTTGAGCTAGATACTTCAGACATCATTCAAGATTAATAGGAGAAAAACTGAATTATTTGTTTTTCTAAAAACCACAATTTTGTATTTTAAAAGAATATTGAATGATTAAATTTATATTTATGGATATACCTTTCTTTCATCACTAAATTTCTGATATTTGCCAGATACACCACCAAACATCTTGTACACTTTATCTCATTTAATCCTCTAAAAAGTCCTGCATAAATTTGAAACATGAATGACTCACTTTATCTCAGCATTTGATTAAGTTGATTTCCATTTTGACAAACAAATCCTCACCAAGTTCATTGAGTATACAAAATGCAATCTGGGTCTGGTCTCAAGAGTTTAGTATTTGAAATGTCTTGCTTGTATTATTTAACAATTTTAAAACTCAATTAAAATGGAAAATAAGTAATTAAGAGCACGACATGTTTTTGCCACATGCCAGTCTTATTGTTAGAACAACACATTTATCGTTAATTAAGATTGTATCTAGAGAACTACATAAATTGCCATTTATTATTTCTTACCTGAACTCATATGCATATTTACAGGGCTATTGGAATAAACTGTGAAATATATGCTCGAAATTAGTGTTTATAAGTTTTCATGCTGTTTATAAAAGAATGGACCCATCCATATCAAATGATTATAAAACATTCCCTATGAAAAATTCATTCTCAAGTGAATAAACTTTCAAGGTACTGAGTTTTCTTAATAAAGGAATTTAGTATCTATCATTGATAACAAGTAAAGGCCAAATTATTTCACATTTTCACATTTCAATAATGGATAACTTATAACACTCAAGCTCAATAGAATCCATAAAAAATATACCAGGTAAATATTAAATGCATTTAAAGAATAGAATCTTGACCTATTAGTAATTCTATATTGATAAAACATTGGTTATAATATTTTGTTACTTTTACATATATGAAGAAATATTTATATTTGGAAAAATAGGTGCTAACAAAGAAGTAACGTTTTACTACAGTAATAACATTTTAAAATAACATTATCATCCTTATAAATGTCATAAGAAATCATTTGACTATCATGGTTTCTAAATTTGTGTCATTATGAATGAGTATAATTAATCAACTGGACTCTTAATTTTCTGATTTCTACCACTTTTCTTCTCTCTACTTTAGAAATTTCAGGTTTATATTTTTACTATAATTTTTGTGGTAAATTACTTTTCTCGTGACATTTATATATAACAAATAGTTATTTACTAAAACAAATGGTTTTAAGAAAGTAGCAAAATATTTTCCCTGAAAGTTACATAATTTGATGTTTTTTTTTCCCCATTTGCATTTGCCATTCTGTCCTTTCCTAAGGGAGAGAACAAAGAAGAGAGAAGAACTCTGTGGTTGTCTTTTGTACTGAAGAATATTTTCTTAACCACAATTTTCAGCAGTGCCTAATAAGGCATTAGCTAATCCAGTTATATTTTCACTTCATTCCTTTTAATTTTTTGTAGGGTTCTTTATGAAAACTAATATTTTGCTTTTCTTTTTCAAATTCCATTAATCCTTTGAAAACAAGTTAGTCCCACACAGTATTAATATTTCATTTAAGATCCAAAATAATATTATTAGAATATGTAATATATTACGATAAAAATCAACTTAAATGATGATGAAAGACAGGATAATAGAGTGGACATCAATTTAAGTGATTATGAAGTCCTTTCATCACCTAATGGTCATTATGAATTTACTGTATTCTCCTCTACAATCCCTCCGACAAGTTGTCGTTCAGCTGCCTGCTAAAGTACCTTCACTGAAGTATACCCTTTTTAGAATAAGATGTTTGAAATATATACCTTACATAAAACAAAGAAGTCCTTAAAATTTTCACATACTGCTCTATATGCAATCTTGCTAAAATGAAAAAAATATACATATCCCCAATTGTGAGTTCATGTACCGTTCATTTAATAAATCTTTATTAAATGTCTTTATGTACTACACACAATAAGTTTTGGGGATGAAGACATTTAGAATTACCCTTCCTCAAATTGTGTTCAGTACCATGGAAAAAGACTGAGACAAATAGGAGATTATTACAATGTGCTTTTGATGGATGCTTTCATTTATCACATTTCTGTGATCCCATGATATGTTACTGTTTTCATCCTTGAAAGAAAAAGAAACTAAATATTTCTGGGGGTCTTATTCCCTTGCTCTCTGATGGAGTTGCAGCACAGGGAGGCGGTGCAGACACGTGTGTTCCTGTAAGTCCTTCACCTCCAGTAGCAGTGAGCTGCTTTCTGAGATGACCATGTTCTCTCTGTCAAGGATCTCTCAAAGGGGATCATTTGTCACTAAAATTATAGATTAACTCTTGTTCCTTGATACTGTAATAATGTTTTTCAATCTGATAATATTCTTGTATCCTCTTTGTTTCTTGGCTATTGCTGCTTCTTTGGTGGAGTTACTTATTCTCCCTTCATGTCTATGTTTCGTGTTCTTCATTAAAATATCGTCCCTGATAACTTGGGACGATAAAATGTCTTACATTTCTACATTTTGGCAAGCCTACCCTTTTGGACTGTCATATCTTTACATGTTTGACATTTCATGCGGATGTCCCAGTGGCTTCAGAAATTCATCATGACCAAATATGAAATCTCACTTTTAATCATTTTAAACCTCCACACTCGATCCCTGTGATTATAAATTCAAAATATGACTTAATTCTATTCACATATCTCTATCTTCACTTCTGCCTTGTTAGTTCAGACCTCCACTGCCTCAAGTCTGGATTACTGCAATAACTTCCTCTAAGTCATCTCATTGTTTTCTTCTTTAAATTCCTTTAAATTTATTTGAATAGAACTCAGTTACTTCTTTCCTTGGAAAACATCAGTTAGCTTCCATTATATTTAAGACAAAATTCAAATTTAACAATGCACTCTATGAGAGCATGAGACTCTAATGCCGTGCCCATCTTTTTAGAACTTCTTTCCCTTAGCCTCATTTATATCCCTTTATTTCACCAAACGTACCAAATTCTTTTCTGCCTTACAGACTTAGGTGTAGGATTTACTTTGTCTGTTTTCTCAAACCATCTACCTTTCTGTGTGAAATTTTAGTTTTAAAAAGTTGTAGTACTAGCAACTGAACCCAGGGTGCCATTCATGATAGATAGGCAAGTGCTCACTGAGCTATAGCCTGGGACTTCTTTTATTTTATTTTATTTTGAAATAAGATCTCACTAAGTTTGACTTTAAAATCCTTCTGCTTCCTTCCTCAGCTTCCCAAAAAGTTATGTGTTACCACATCCCTGGTTTAAATTTTTGAAATAACTTTTTCTAGTATTATGGGGTAAGTCCAGGGGTGCCTTACTATCAAACTGGATCCCCAGCCTTTTTTTTTTGGTTGACAGATGGTCTCACTAAATTGCGGAGGCTGGCCTTAAACTGGAAATCCTCCTGCATTGGCCTCCTGAGCCCCTGGGATTATAGTCATGCACCACCGTGCCTGACTTGAAAAATATATCTACAGTTTTGATTTCAGTGTGGAGTACAATGTAATTTCAAACTTTCTGTGACAATTCTCAGTTGTATAACTAACCAATCAATAATCTATTCCATGGAACCTTATTATCTTTTTATTTTATTTTATTTTTTTAGAAAAATGGTGATGATAGAAATTAATTTGGTAGTACACAGTTGTTAATGAAATGCAAATATCTGTTCCCTCAGGAGATAAGTACAAGAGAAAATTTGTAATACATGCCACTTATATGATATCGTATAAGGTACTACAGCTCTCAGACGTAGGATTCAAATAATGTTTTAGGTAGGATGCTCATAAAATCAAAAAATATCATGTAAACAAGATATCTGATGTGGATCTGAAAAGAAATGCTGGATTCTTCTTCACTGTAATTGTCAACATCTTCCTTATCATGGGTTCCGTAGTCAGGTCACTGTACACATTCTTCAATAAACATGCCAACAGAAATTGAACCACAGTAGAACCTGAAAGCTGTCATTCTGTCATGCTGTCAGTGGTTACAAGAACTCAGAGTAAATTAAAGCCATTGAAAAATATCTGACTGTTTTAGTGTAGTAACTTAAGAATGAGCTCTGGAGCAGTGGCTCAGCAGTTGTGGCGCTTGCCTGGCATGCACAAGGACATGAGTTCAAACCCCAGCACCACGTGCACAGCTGTGTCAGAGCAACAAATGCACATGAAAAATTAAATAAAAAGTTGATTCTCTCTTTCTCTCTCTCACTGACTTTCTCTCTTAAAAAAAAAAAAAAGATGTTGAACTTGATTCATTTGCGCCAGGATAGTATGATGCTTTCCCTAAAAGAAATTTCTTAGTTTTTGTGTACTAAGAAAGATTTTACAGATGAAATAAAATCTAGAAAATCACTATCATAATAATGAAAACAAAAACAATTCAAAGTTGTTCTAGATGTTTTTAATTTTTTTTACCAGCATTGTCTCAGCCATCACAGTTTGGTTTGCCCATAACACAAAAATATATTGCCTTTAAAATCTTCCTAAAACAATTCGTTGCTGACTGTACTGGGGCACACCTGTATAAGAAGCTACGCTGGAGGCTGCAGCATGAGAATCTCAAGTTCAAGTCCAGCAAGGACAATTTAGTGAGATCCTGTCTCAAAACAAAATAAAAAGGGCTGATGATATAGCTAAGTGATGGAGCACCCCTGGGTTCAATTACCAGTATCACAAAAATAAACAAAGCAAAACCAAAAGCCTATTTGCTGTGGATATATTTTAATGATAAATATATAAAGAAAATGACTTAAAAGTATGAAATTCTGGGTTTTCATTAGAGAAAAATAGTTTTTGAGAATTAATCTAAGCATGCTTTTTGTTCTTTTATTAGTTTGAATTCTTAAAGCCAGAATATTTTCCTGGTAAGATAGAAACATTCTTTAAAATGGTTGAGGGATATAAGAACATTCTACTTCTTGGTATTGTGAGCTTTTATATTACTTCATGCAAAATTAAGCAGCATAACATTTATAAACAATATTTTATAAAGGTGTTAATTTCTCATTCTCCATATGCATTTTATTAAACTAAAGCAATAATAAATTTTCATTTTATATTTGAGACTATTTTACCTCATATCAAGGGTAGAGTAAGAGTAATACTACAGCAAATTTGATATTTGTTTCCAACATAAATCAGAATGTCTGAGCCATTTCCCAAGGCTCCTTATTATTTAGCTTGCTGAAGAAGTCTACTGTTGTTCAGTATATTAGATAGAGCACTTAGCTATAAACCCAGGATTACAAGATACGGGGGAAATGACTTAAGAATTATGAGCTTCGGGTATTAGTTTGTGAAGACTAATATAGTTCATATGCCTTACCTTTCTCACAAATATGAAATAAAGATATTGTAATTGGAGTCTGAGCAAGCTGGACTAGTAAAATGGCCCACTGATGGAGTCCAATAGAAGCTGAAAGATTGTGATGATCAAGGGTACAAGTCTTGGTATAATTTTTAGTCAATTTAGATATGAGGTATCTATAAGTCAAAGGTGAAAAAGGACCAAATTAAACTAAACTAAGCTAATATATAAACTAAACTGATAACTACTATTATTTGGTTTAAAGAAAGATATATTCAAGAATTAAAAGCACAGCTAATTAAATGTTACCAAACATAGCTCTTTTGACACTAAGTTCTCAATGTTTTATAATCATAAAAAAGTCAATCAATAGCAAAATTTAGAGCTAAAGAATAATCCACTTAAATATTTTAAGATTTATAAAGAAGACAGCCTTGATTTCAGAGCTTTCTGAATATATTTTGGAAATCAAATATTATCATGATAATCATAAATACATAGTAAAACAACATTATAGATCTTGAAATAGATATTTTAATGCTTATTCCATTTCCTCATAGCCTAGCATTATTTAATTGTGATAAGAATCTCCTCTTATAGTTTAGATGTAATCTTGTCACTAACCATCTTCAGTCAGCTCTCCAGCTCTGAGCCAGGTCTCACACTGGAAGATCTTGTCTTCCCAAGTCTCCTTCAAGTCTCCTTCAGGACTGCCATGCCTTCTGGCAAAGACAGTTAGTTCTCTAGCTATGCATGCGTCACTTCTGCAGGTGTCTAGACAAGAAATATGTGAGAATAATTACATGGGGTTTTGCTCTGCTACATAAAAATATGGTAAAAGGAGTTAGAGTTGGTGTCTAAATAGACAAATGGACCATTGAACAAATTAGAAAGCCTAGAAACAGAGTCACTTATATTTATATGATCTTAATGTATGAGAAAGAAGGCAGTAATGATTTATAATTATGTTGAAAATGCTATCCTTTTAAGGAAAGAAAGAAGTTTGTTCATATCATAAGCAAAACAATTTTAGAAAGATTAAATATCTATGTGCCTTCATGATGGGAAAGGAGTTCTAGGCTGAGATTTTTAAAAAGACAACTATGTAAAAGATGAATAAAAGTGTAATGGATTTTTAAATAAAATGACAAAAAATTGGAAGATTTTTTTGCAATATATTTCTCTCTTTGGCAACACAAAACAAATGTGTGTATGTATGTATACATATGTAGATAATATGAATATTATATATGTTAAAGCAAGATTTGCAGCACATGAAGCAAAATATAAATGATTTTATTTAATTTAAAAATCTTTTTTAAAGCTATTTTTAAAAATCACAAAAGTAGATAAAAGAAAAAATAAATACATAATTGACCAATAATATCAAAATATATTCAGTTTCATTAGTTTCTCGAAATTCAAATTGAACCCAAAATACTATTTATTCACCAGTTTGACAATACAATAAGTTAAGTAGAATGAAGAATAAGTAAAATTTTATTTGGTGTCAGTAGAAATTCAAAGTAACTCCACATTGAAAAGCATAAATACTTCAGTAATCTTGGCATATTTTCTAGGAATGAACTTATTTGTTTGAATAAGGAGATTTGCTTCAAGAATTGTTACCTTACGTATTGTTCCTAAGAGCAAAGATATGTGGAAAATCACACAAATACTCATTAACAAGCTAATGGATGAATATGCCATGAGTTCATACATTAAAGTATTAAGTCAAATTTTAATGCCTGAGACGGAGACCTCTGGAGTCATACTTCATGGATTTGAATTCCAAGTCTTCTACTAATCTCCATTCATTTAAATTTTTTGGCATATATTTTAGTAATTTTTCTACATTTTCTTTCTGTACCTCAATCTGCTCAGATATAAATTGTGATAATGAAAGTTTCTGCCTCTCTTCTTTCCTAAAGAAATAAAATAATGAATATGAGAAGAACATAGAACAATCTCTAGTACAGAGTTAGCACCATATAAGCACTCATTATTTTATTCTTTTTGTACAATAATGAAAATGAAGAGCTTTTCTTCATGAATGTTCACATGATAAGACAAAATACCTTAATTGAATGTTGAAACATAAAAACATATGCCAGAAAAATAATGTATGGTACATCATCATTTTATGAAGTTCTAAAACAATTGTAATTGGAACAATAGTGTGTTTTTCTCTCTCTCTCTTTTTTTTTTTGTTTAAGAAAGAGCTAGAGAGAAAGAAAGAATCAATTTTATTTTTTCATCAGGCTTCTGTTTCTCTAACATCTAGTTGTTTATGTGGTGCTGGGGTTTGAACCAGAGACCTTGCTCTTGCCAGGCAAGTACTGAAACTTCTGAGCCACAACTGTAGCCTAAATATTTTGTTTTGATAAACTTCATTTTTTGATTAAAATATTTTAGAAAGAACATGAAAGCTGTAATGACAAATTTAACCAAAGGATATTCCTGCTTGAAGAAGGAATGGGAAAGGATCAGGCAGCATTATTGAAGGACTTAACCAGAAATCAAGAATTTCCAATGTCATAACTGGTTACTTGGTATACCAGTTCTGTTTATTGTAAATTACTGATTGATTACATTTTGTTTTGTATTATAAAATACATCTAAAAAAATGAAAACAAAATGATTCACAACCATTTGTAATGCACTTACTTTCAGGATCACCAGAAATAGAGTGGCCAGACATCCTGATTTGCTTAGGATCAAAGGACTGAGACTGTCCTGAGCAGAGTGGGATGGTTAGTCACCCTAGAAATATGTGAGCATATTTATAAGCAACTGATAATTCTACTATAAAATAATTAATTAAGCTATTCATTAATTTGACATATATAATAACAAACATATCTCAAATTTTTGACAATTTAAAAATTTCAAAACCTCTATTTATCTCTCTTTCAAATTATTTCATCAGTGTCCTTTTTAGCAAAGTAATAGTCTGTTATTTTTCTCTTTTTGGAAAATCTAAAGCTGTCATTAATGAAGACAGTAAGTAAGTTGAACCTAAAGTCAGAAGCCTCTTCAAAAGTAACTACCTCTGTCCAAACTGCATTTGTTGTCATTTGTGATCAAGAGCTTAAATCACTAATGCTGGTAATTTACCTATGTCCCTTGGAAGTTCAAGAATTACCTATTATCAAATAACAGTAATAATTATTACTAAAGGCAAAAAATGGAAGGCATATATTTTTACTGGTGATATTTTCTACCAGTAATACATCTGATGCATAATGTCCTGGAATTATCAAACTGAACAGATCAAAGTCTCAGGAAATCACATTTCATGAATGATAGCTCATTGCTGCATTTACACATTTGCTAGTTGAATCCTTTTTCAAGTCACATTGAAACCCAAGATTCTTTGAATGCAAATTACATTTATTTTACTACCAAAATCCAAATTTTGTACCAAACTTGATGTGATCTAGACTCTCTTTTTTTCTCTCTAAGACTTCATATCCCGCCCACCTCGTTCTGTTCACACTAGCCTTCTAGAACATGCCAAGCTGGCTTCTTCATCTGGCTCTTATTTCATTTGGCATGGGGGTTTCTGCCTGTAGTTGTCCACTGTAAGGTACTGCTCCTTGATGGCCTCCTTCTCTCTCTCTCTTTCTCTCTTTATTCAAATGTTACCTAATAAAAGGACCCTCCCTCTACTAACTAAAAATACCACTACTGGAGCCAACAAATCATTTCCTTTTGTTATAAAAAGTTTAAAACAAGAAATGTAATTGTCTTTGCATATATCAGATTCCTTGCATGTGTGTGTGTGTGTTTTATGCTAATGTGTCCTTAAAATTGATTTATTCAGAAGTGGATTTCTGTTTTTGAATTTCTTTTTTGATCTGGGAGTTTAATATCAATATTTTGATGCCACTTGGTAACATGGCTTAAGGAAAAGTGTACCTCACTGCCATAGACCTGAATGGGTCTTGTCTGTTTCCCCTTATGTAGACTTGGATAAATGACTTAAGTTAGTCATTTAGCTATTTTGGATTCAGCTCCCTCTAGTATAAAACAGGGATTATAATAGTATTTATACCACTCTAAATAGAATGTCTCCTGACATTCTTGCTATCTAGTTCATTTTTCACATTTGTTTGCCTAATTATGTATACTCTTTGGGATAATACCAGTTTAAGAGAAAAAGAATTTTGAAACTTTTTACCAGTTAGGTTGGGAAAGTTCACTACATTTTGATATTTGCCAATTGGTTGAGGTAGGATTGTAATATAATAATTTTATAATATTTGAAGTATATAATTTGATATTTTATTCTAATTTTTCTTTATTAGATGGATATAGAAATACAGTTGAGGGGGAAACATTATCAAACATTCAAGAACCAGTGTATATATACTTAGTTATCCAAGGCTAATGCCATATCATGGATGCCCAGCTTGGGTTCCCCCTGTTGCTGTTTCCCTCAGAAGAACTCCTGAGTTAAATGGGTATCTCGTGGAGGGCAGAGATCTCCCTCTGAGATGATTTCCCCAAACTCCCACCCTCCAATCTCCTAGGAGTTCTTCCTTCTCCCCCGTCCATCTGCTTACCTTCTCCTCCAAGTATCCTAGGGAGTCATTTCCCTGTTGTGTTGAGAATCATAACATTTGAAGTTATTGTCAGCTTAGCCATCTAACATACTGCTTCCCATGTATTCTAGCTTCCACAGATGAGAGATACCATTTGGCACTTGAGTTCTGAGATTGGGTTACTTTACTTACCATAATTCTTTCCATCTCCATCCATTTGGCTGCAAAAATGATAATATCGTCTTCTTTAATGGCCTAGTAGTATTCCATTGTATATATGTACCAAAGTTTTTGTATCCAATCCTCAAGTGAGGGGCATCAGGGTTGGTTCCATAATCTAACTGTAGTAAATTGAGCTGCAATAACATTGAGGAAGCCACATCACTATAACTCTTTTGGGAAAATACCCAGGAGTGGGATAGCTGGGTCATAAGGTGGTTCCATCCTTAATTTTTTGAGGATTCTCCACACTGCTTTCCAGAGTGGCTGAACCAGTTTGCAGTCCCACCAGCAGTGTGACAGTGTTCCTCTTTTCCCACAGCCCCTTCAGCATTTGTTGTTGTTAGAATTTTTCATTTTTGCCAATCTTACAGGAGTGAGGTGGTATCTCATTAAAGTTTTGATTTGCATTTCCTTTATAGCTAATGATGTAGCACAATTTCTCATATTCTTATGAGCTTTCTGGACTTCCTCTGTTGAGAAGTTTATTTTTAGATCTGAGGCCATTTATTGATTGGATTATTTGTGGTTTTGATGTTTAGTTTTCTTAGTTTCTGTATATTCTGGATATTATCCCTCTGTCCAAGGTGTAGAAGGCAAAGGTTTTCTCCAATTTGTAGGTTCTCTCTTGATGCTTTTGACTAGATCTTTAGCTGTGCAGAAACTTTTTAGTTTGATTGCACCTCATTCATTTATTCTTGACTTTACTGCTTGAGCCATGGGAGTTTTTTTAAGGAAGGCGCTGCCATCTCCTATGTCCTCTAGTGTTGACCCTACTCCTTTTTCTAGTATGTTTAAAGTTGTTGGCTTAATATCCAAATCTTTGACCTATTTTGATTTAATTTTTGTGCAGGGTGAAACATAAGGATCCAGCTTCAGTTGTCTACACATGGCTATTCAATTTGTCCAACACCATTTGCTGAACAGGTTATCTTTATTCCACACTATGCTTTTGCCCCCTTTATCAAATATCAAATAGTTAAGGATATGGGGGTTTGTCTCAGAATCTTCTATTTGGTTCCACTGGGATTCGGTTCTGTTTTGATACCAATACTCTGCTGTTTTTGCTACTACAGCTCTGTAGTATAATTTCAGGACAGGGATTGAGATACCCCCTACTTTTTCCTTCCTGTAATGTTTTGGCTAGTCTGGGTCTCCTGTTATTTCATATGAACTTAAGAATTGCTTTTTCTATATCTCTGAAGAATGTCATAGGTATCTTGATGAGGATTGCATTAAATCTGTATAGGGCTTTGGGTAGAATGGCCATTTTGTTTATACTGATTCTGCCTAACCATGAGCATGGAATGTTTTTCTATCTACTCAGATCTTCTCTAATTTAGTTTTTTAGTGTTTGATAGTTTTCTTTGTAGAGGTCTTTAATATCCTTTGTAAGGTTAATGCTCAAGTATTTCATTTTTTTTTTTTTTTGGAGGGGATGGTGAATGGGAGAGATTTCCTGATTTCTTCTTCTGTGGATTTGTTGCTGGAGTAAAGAAATGCTAGTGACTTGCTGGAGTTGATCTTGTAGCCAGCTACTTTGCTAAAATCGCCTATAAGCTCTAGTAGTTTTCTGGCTGATGTTATTGGGTCTTCTAGGTATAGAATCATGTCATCAGCAATCAGAGATAACTTCCTCTTTTCCTATATGAATTCCTTTGATTTCCTTGTCTTGCCTGATAGATCTGGCAAGGGTCTCAAGGACTATATTGAACAAGAGTGAGGATACCAGACAGCCTTGTTTAGTAGCTGAATTCAGTGGAAAGGTTTCAGTTTTTCTCCTTTGAGGATAATGTTGGCTATGGGTCTGTCGTAAATGGATCTGACATAGTTAAAGTATCTTCCCTTGATCCCTATATTTTCTGAACATTTGAACATAAAGTGGTGTTGAATTTTCTCAGATGCCTTCTCTTCGTCAAATTAGATGATTATATGATTTTTGTTTTTAATTCTGTTCATGTGGTGAATCCCATTTATTGATTTGTTTATATTGAACCAGCCTTGTTTTCCTGGAATGAAGCCTGCTTGATGGTGATGAATTATCTTTTTAATGAGATTTTTTATCTGATTAGCTAAAATTTTATTAAGGATCTTTACATCAACGTTCATTAGAGAAATTGGTCTGTAGTTTTCTTTTCTTGACAAGTCTTTGTTTGGTTTTGGAATCAGTGTAACATTTGCTTCATAAAAAGTGTCTGGGAGTGTTCCCGCTCTATCAATTCACTTTAAGAGCTTGTAGAGGATCGGTGTTAGTTCTTCTGTAAAGCCTTAGTACAATTCTGCTGCATGACCACCCGGATCTGGGGTCTTCTTTTTTGGGAGAACGTTGATTGCTGCTTCAATTTCGCTAACTCTGATAGGTTGGTTTAGATTCACAATGTCCTCCTGTGTTAAAGAGGGGATGTCATACATGTCCAAGAACCTGTCCATGTCCTCAGGTTATCAAACTTTGCACAGTATAAATTTTCAAAATAGATTCTGATAATCTTCTGGATCTTGGATGAGTCTGTGGTGATAATCCCATTTTCATCTTTGTTTTTGTTGATTTGCTTCATTTCGTTCTTCCTTTCGGTGAGGTTGGCAAGGGGTCTGTCAATTTTATTTTTTCAAAGAACCAACTCTTAGTTTTGTTAATAGTTTGTATTGTTTTTTTGTTCTCAATTTTGTTGATTTCAACTCTGATTTTGATAATTTCCTGTCTTATGTTAGCTTTGGGGTTGGATTGTTCCTCCTTTTGTAGTTGTTTGAGTTGAAGCACAAGGCTATTTATCTGATCTCGTTCTAGATTTTTGATGTATGAATTCAGTGCTATAAATTTACCTCTTAAAAATGCCTTCATATTGTCCCAGAGGTTTTGGTATGTTGTTTCCTCATTCTCATTCAATTCCAAGAACTTCATAATTTCTGCTCCCATTTCCTCTTTTTCCCATCCTTTGTTTAAGAGGTAATTATTCAATTTCCAAGTATTTGAGTAGTTTCTGTTGTTTATCTTGTTGTTAATTGCTAAGACATAGCATTATGATTTGACAGAATACACAGGATTATATCCACTTTTTTATATTTGTTAAGATTATCCCGGTGAACTAGGATGTGGTCTATTTTAGAGAAGGATCCATGCGCCCCTGAGAAGAAGGTAAATTCAGGTGTCTTAGGATGGACTATTCTGTAGATGTCTGTTAAGCCCAAATGATTAATAGTTTTGTTCAGATTGGAGATGTCTTTATTCATTTTTTGTTTTGATGATCTGTCTAGAGTTGATAGTGGTGTGTTGAAGTCCCCAAGAATTATTGTGTTGAGATCAATGAGGGAATTAATGTCCTTAAGTATTTTTTCCATAATTTTGGGGGGTAGCAATTGGGGGCTTAGATGTTAATTATCATTATATCTTCTTGATGGACTGTCCCTTTTAGTATGATAAAGTGACCCTCTTTGTCCTTTCTCACTAGTTTTAGTTGGAATTTAATTTTGTCAGATATTAGAATTGACATGCCACCTTGCTTTTTTGGGCCACAGGCCTTGTAGACATTTTGCCATCCTTTCACTTTCAGCCTGTGTCTATTTTTGAGTGCCAAATATGTCTTTTGCAGGAAATATATTGTTGGATTTTGTTTTTTGATTCTTTTGGCCTTCTGTGTCATTTAATTGGGGCATTGAGTCCATTCACATTCAAAGTTAGAATAAATATGGGAGGCTGAGTCTCAGACTTTGTAACAATTACAGAGTTTTGAGTCATCTTGGAAGTCATATTTTCTATAGTATGATTATTGACTCCCCCTTGTTTAAGAATTTAGGTTATCCTTGGCATTTTCTTCTGAATGGAGAACATCCTTGGGAATTTTCAGTAGTGCAGGATTTGTGTTCATGTATGTTGCTAGTTTGAGTTTATCATTGAAGTGTTTAATTTCCCCATCACATTTGAAGCTGAGTTTTGCAGGGTATATTATCTTTGAGTGGAAGTTGTTATTTTTCAACATTTGAAAGATATTGTTCCAAGCTCTTCTGGCCTTCATTCTTTGCTCTGAAAAATCCATAGTGATCCGAATTGGTTTGCCTCTGAATGTGATTTGGGGCTTTTCTCTAGCAGCTTTTAGGATTCTCTCTTTAATTTCTCTGTTATTCATTTTGTATATGATATGTCTTGGTGAGTTTCTCAATTGATTAGGTCTATTTGGTGTTCTATAAGCATCTTGGATGCGATATTTTGGATCAATAGTAAAATAAGAGAAGTTCTTGCTTATGATTTCACTGAAAAGGTTCTTGATGCCTCTTGTTTGCTGTTCCTAGTTTTCCTCCAGGCCAATGATTCTCAGATTATTATGCCTCATCTCATCAAATATTTCTTGGAAGTTCTGATTATGCCATATAAGCTGTTTATCTTGTTTAACTTTTTGAATTCTACATTGTTTTAGCCTATCCTCATTGTCTGATACTCGTTTTTCAAGAGCTGAAGTTCAATTTTCAGTGGAGTCTACTCTGGTGTTGGTATCTTCCAGTGAAGATTTGAATTGATTAACTGGGTTTTTTAATCCTGATAGCTCTGCTACCTCTCTTTTCAGAATGTCTATTTCTTTGTATAGCTGATCTTTCATCTCATGGAATTGTTCCCTTATTTCCCTGTTCAAGTTGTCTCTCATGTCTTGAAATTGTTTTCTGATCTCTTTCCTTATTTCATCTCTCAACTCTTTGATTGCATTACTAATCATAATGTTGATACAATGTCTTTGGTTTTCATCTAGGTCCCCGGCTATGGGGTCCTTGGTTGGAGATCTGTGAGGTTGAGGAGGAGAGTTATTTCCCCTTTTCCTCATTTTCTGAGTCAGAGCACTTGTCTTGTACTTCAAGCTTGTTACTCTTGGTGGAGTAATTGGAGTTTCTTATGTCTTTGCTTCGTTGTGATAGGTTTCTTTGAGAGAGCTCTCACAATATATTATGATAGCAAGCCAGTACCTGTTTTGAGGCGTGTCTATTTCTTCAGATAGTAGGGTCTCTCGTGGGAATCTGAGTGCTCTCCTGCAGTGTGAGGTGATTCTCAGGAGTGTTTCTGAGTCACTGTAGGTGGGGTGGACATCATCCTCCAAATCCCAAATTGATATTTTAGATGTATTAATTTGTATTATGTCTCACCATGGTCGTGATGATAAATAAATTCATTTCCCCACTTTGTAACACATTCTATAAGGTCCTTTCTCAGGCAACCCTACTTTCAATATAAATTAATTTGCTTTTCTGAAAATTATATACAGATTGAATCAGAAAATATATCCTTCTGTTTTGGGTTTTTATTATTCTAAATCATTATTTTTATACTGATTCATGCTGTTGCACATCTCAACCTAGTTTTCGTATCTAAATGTTATTCCATTATACGAGTGTTCTAGAACTAATTTATTTGTTTACTTATTGATAGATATTTGGGGTGTTTCCAGTTTGCTTTTTTTTTCTTTTCACTATTACAAATACAGCTGTTCAGAATATTCATTCAAAAATACTTAAATGAGCATATGTTTTCACCTCTCGCCATAAAATTAATCATGTTCTCTACCTCAATATTTGTATAATACAGAATGATTATTATTGTGCTCATACTTATTCCTGTTGTTGAAATTTTTTGCTTTCTTTCTTTTCACCCTTGCTCAGTATAGCTGTATAGCTATCATTTTTATCATTAAAAAACCTAGTTTTCCTTACATTTTTATTTATTATTTTTTTCACTATCTCTTTTAATTCCCAGTATTATTTTTATATTAGGTTTCTTCTGCCTTCCTTCATCTTTATTCACTTTTACTTGTTTTTATTTATTTTTTTTTTAGTTTAGAAAGTTACATCATTAGTTTTACTATTCATACTTGAGAGTTTTGCTACATTGTTAGAAATAAAACAAACACGTGTTTGGGGGTAGATAAACAAGGTAGAAATTTTACTCCTAGGAGAGGATGAACTTTCAACCTGGGGGACACACAAGCAAAGGAAATCCCAGGTATTTATCCCCAGTCTGATGTAGTTCTGCCCTTTATTCCAATTAGAGGAGTTCAGGGTTACAGTGTACATGATGGACTAAGATTGGATAGGGCCAATTTCAGGGACCTACTAGGCAGGGTATGGAAAATCAGAGAAGGTAAGCAGGGTACAGAAAGTGGGCTGTGTTTACAGGTGTAAGGACACAGGTATTGAGGCGTTGTAAACATGGGTTATTCCTAGCCTCATGGTTCCCTAAGGTAAGTTGGCTTCTTTTTATAGGGAAACTTAAGGCTATATTCTGAAAATGGACTATCAAACTTCCCATTTCTCACAACATGAAAATACTGAATACACTTATCAGCACTCAACTGATGACTTTGGGGAAACAAACACAGTCTAACTCCTTTTGCATCATTAAAGCCTGAGTTCCTAGAATTTTATAGCACTCCTGAATAAACAATACTACTTGATTTTTGCCATACACTTAGATCTTTCAATTTCCATACTCTGAATTCAACCGCACTCCATGCAACTCAACATAGTGCCCAAAGCCTCAATCTGAATTCTTACTGAAGTGATCAGGAGTGTGGAGTTGATTATGTCTCCATGACATTCTATACTCCGATATGCAACCTATTGCTCCTATAGTTAGGGGTCAAAAGAAGAAGTTCATTTGCCCAAGAAAAAAAATCATTGAAGTAAATATGTCAATCTTTAGACATTTTGAAATATAGGTGCACTACTCTTGGTTATATTTTTAAGAATGCTAAAAATAACTCACATATTTCTTTATAAAATCAGAAACATTCTATTAGTGTCATATCATGGAAAAGACTACCATTTCTATTACTATGGTATTGCAACCTGTGATCTTCAATATTCTTCTTTTAACCATGTGCTTTTATTCACATATACACATTTAGGCTCACATATACAAACAAAACTCTTTGCTTCATGGCTACTTACAATAAAAAATGTAATAGAAGGAAGAAAACTTTTAAGATGTATAATCTTGAAAAGTTCTAACACGTACTTACACACTTAAATATATATAGTATACAAATACATACTTAAATGTGTATATAAGTGTGTGTATGTACATAGGAATATATTTACCCAAAGTCAATTTAAATTAGCAAAATAAAGAAATTCATACATCAATCATTATATATTAAATCAAAAAGTATTTTGGCCTAATGCATTGATAAATAAATAATCCTGAAGTATGGGTTCTGTTTTAGAATCATTTGATATTTCAACAGCAATTAATTGCAGAACATATGTTCATTTATGATTCTCATGAGATTGCAGAAATCTTCATGTGAAATATGACTGGAAAGTTGTAAAAAAGATATTTCTAACATAACACAAGTACTAAAGGAAGTATAAAATTCCCCTTCCTCTAATCATTTGGGTCTGTTGATTTATAGATTTGAGATTATACAGAAAACAAGACAAGAGTCTCTTAGCTAGAAAATGAAATTCTCCTTAAATTCATACATGCTGCCCAGAATATTTGGTGTTTCCTAGAAATTGTACTAATTCCAGATAGTACAGCAATAATTTTCTTCCACTGAAAATTCTGGTAACAATTCTTGTTAGCAAGAGAAGGAAATAGATTTGATCTATTTATTCACTAAAATTTCACTGACTGAAAAGAATTTCTTCTGAGATGCTTATTATTCCTCATAGAAATTACAGTACTTGTGGTTAGTATATGAATCACAGGAGAAATAATAATCCTTTCTGGCTGGTTTTGAATTTGCAAACGTTAGCTGCTGATGTTACCCTTAAGTAAAAGAGATCAAGGATTTAATTGTGACCTTTGTCAGGCATGTTTTAAAATTGTCTTACAGGTAAAGATGAAAAATCAGCAGAATAAAGGTTTATTACTAGGTTGACCAAATGTTCCTTCACATTAAAAAACTTGATACAGCCTTTCCCTTCTACTTGGCAAAAACCCAGTCTTTTATTCATAAAACAGTTACTCAGGAATAAAAAAAGAGAGAAAACTCACAGAAATTCAAATATGAAAGGAAACATGGAACTATTTATTTCAGTTTTTTCGTTTTACAGGGATTACATTTAGCTTCATTATAATAGAAGAGACTTCGCCAATATTTTTCCCTTACGCCACCAGCCAAATCACATTTATATATTGATTTTATGTACTCCCATTTGTTTAAGAAAGACACACATATGGTCCCAAGTTTTATCAACTGTGGTTTGAACTAAAAGCCTCTGTGTATTTAAAATTGTCATGGGACAAGCTCTTAAGTGTTCTTAAAAACATTGATATGTTCACGGCCATGGTGGTGCTGAGTGTATATTTATTACCACACCCATTGAGATGCATAAATTAAATACATATAATTTTCATACACCAATTATACCTCAATAAAGTAGTTTAAAAAATAAAAGTTAAAATGCTAGGATTATATGAAATTTATGTATGAATTCTTCAAAAACTGAAATCTCAGTTAAGTGCTGTAATGTGATTTGCTTTGATTTTAACCACAAGCAATAAGTTTTCACTTTTACTATGTATTTCACAAACTTAAAATTTCCCCATCTTATTTAAAAATGTGTGGTTGTAAAATTTAATTTCAGGTCCTTCCCCATCAGTTGTTATAAGGGATGGTTCTTCTGTGCTTTTAGAGCAACAAAGTGAAATAAAATGTACAGCGGCATTTTCATATCTATTGAGTATTTAATGTAGTTGAAAGAATACCCCAAATGTCAAAAATAGGAGATAGCAACATTAAATTGACCAATCTAAAGTAAAAATTAATGAGCCATTTTTCTTAAAGATTTGTGTCAAAGTAAGGACTAATTTTGTTTGGTTGTGATTATCATTACCTACATATAAATCCAGAATATTAAAAGGAGTAGAAATCATCCCATTATAAAATGCATATAATTAATTTTGATTTCTTTTAAATGTGTTCTAATGGTCACCAAAGAATTAATTTTCTTCTATCATCAAATAGTTTGCTATAACATGCTATTAATTCTTCACAGTTCACCATTTCCTTGCTATTTTATTTTCCATTCATAACAAACTGATAAGCACCCAATTTTCCCTTTGGTCATGAACTAGAGCTATAATCTATTGAAGCAGTTGAAATCTTTGATATAAAAATCTCATGTAGTTCAATGTTTATTATTAAAAGGAAATATCATTTCAGAGTCTTATGCCTGTACCAAAAAGAAAAAAATAGGAGAGTTAACTGTGTTTTCCTCAATCAGAAGGAATGCTTTTTAGTATGAAGCTTTGAATCGCTAAACTTTTCACCTAATACATTAAATATGCATCTTCAGCATCGAGTTTCATTAAGTGTAAACACTCTTCTTTCAACTCGATCTCTCAGCAGCTCTCAGAATGTTTGAATTGAGAACGCGGCTCTAATGAAGACACTGGATGCGAAGCCTGCTGCACACCACATTCCGCTCCCCAATGATCTGAGCTGCTTTTTTTCATAGTAGTTACTTCTGTCAATTTTAATTTCATCTTGGCTGAAAACAAAATGGTGTGAAGGCTAAGCAGATGGTTGTCACAAACAGAGGAACACAAATAAAATTTATGGGAAATTTTCCAGTCTGGTAGCAGAAAAGGGAATTAGTCACCAAATTCACTTTATTATTCATGAGTATTTATGTATCAAACCCTTTATAAACATAAGAAAAATAATGCTATTTGCAAAGCCAAACAATTCATAAAACACTTAACCAAATTGCTAATATGACTGTAAGTAACCAGTAAATTTCAACATGTTACACTTATATATAGATAAAAAGAAAATATATACATGCATGGGTTTCATAATAGAATGGGTTCAGGAAATGATCCGTTTATGCTGATCCCTGTATTGTTAGGCAAAGTTTCTTTTGAAATAACTGTGGTTCATTCAAATATATTTTAATGAGGAAAACAATGTGTATTTTTAGTAATAATGCATGATTGTAGTAATATGGTAAGGTGGTAGGGGGCCATTTGACCATTCCTTATCTTTTTTTTGTTAGGGTAACTTATTCAAAATGTAAATGGGTACATCTCTTGAATCTAACCTTTATAGAAAGAAGATAAAATGAAAGAAAATAGCATATGTTTTTCAAGTATAGAAAAATGTAAGAGATGTCAAAAGTTGGTTGTATATTTTACTAGTTATTGAGAAAATTCCCTTTTGGTAATCTAGAAAGGCATGAATAAATTACATTAATTCAGCTACTTCTGATACTGCAAATTGGCCCAAGGAACTTCTGAAAGATATTCAGTTCTCAAGATATCCTAAAGTAGGACCACTTTCTTATTCTCATGAATTATGTTAATTAGTCTCTAACAGAACAGTATAAAACTCCAACATGAAACGTGGCTAAGGACCGAGGATCACTTCAAACACAAGCAGATCACCCAGCTTAATTGATGTTCGTGAGGACCCCCAGACTCCCATTACTCTTCTCCCTGAGATAAACCTCAAGGACAATGCTGAAACATAGCTGTACCTCATTTACTTTATGAAGGGTTGTGATGTGAAGTAGTGAAGTACGGACGGAGACATAGGCATATGAATTAAATATATTTACCTGAGAAAGCAGATACAATTCATGTGTATCAGTTGTGTAACTTACATAAGGACTTTTTAGAATGTAGTATACCAAAAATAGTATTCATACTTTAGAAACTTTAGTGTATTGATCAATTTTTTTTGGGAGCTACATAAAAATGTACAGGTCATGCTTCACACTTAATTGGTTCTTACAAAAATATGGAAAAAACTTACCTATATGAAATTAGAGACTGACTGGAACACTACAGAGAAATCATTTGGGATCATCATTGGTTCTACATAAATCAACACCAAATTCGACTTTTTAATTAGGATAGAGTGGTTTAGAATAAGTAAACTACTCTCTTTGTGAATAAATTGAAAGCTGGTAATTTGAAAACAATTTTGTTAATACGTGTGTGAAGGCTGAGAAAGGTCAGCATTACTGAGCCGGGTGGAACAGTCTTGTCCCTTCTGGGTGCAGGTTAAGAGATTGTGAATCCAGGTTTCCCCAGGCAGAGCTGCCGTTACAGGACTGATAACACTTCAGAACGTTGGGAAGAACTTCAGGAATGGAAATATAAAGCTGGAAATATTAAGAGACTGCACCTCATGGCCAATTTTCCTTTAAGGTGAAACTCTTCCACAGAGAACGCTGGATTTAGATGACATTTTATTGATCCCCTCACACTTCCTCATAAACACAGTCTGCCAAGCCTCCTGCTTGTCAGAAGCTATTCTCAGACTATCAGAGCCCTACATGCCAAAGAGGGAAATCCTTGATTTTGTGCTAAGTGTCATGTGTCATCTTGATACCTTTTGTGGTTACTTACTGCTATAACAAAATAGCTCAGTCTGGATGCCAAAAGCAATTGGAATTTGTCAAATCACAGTTCCGGAAACTAGAGTTGGTTATTTCTGAGGGTGGTAGAGAGACTCTCTCTTATCTTCTTGAGCTTTACTGCATTCTTTGGTGCTCCCTGGCTTGTAATGCGTAATCTGATCTCTGCCATCACATACATGTAACATTCTCCTTGTGTGTCTATCTCTGCGAATGTCTCTCTTTTAGAGAAACGTTAGTCATATTGAATTACAGATTACCTAATGACCTCATTTTAACTTGATTATTTCTGTTAGGATTCTATTTATAGGGTCACATTTTGAGGTACTGGGTCTAGTTAGGGTGCCAACATAGTTTTCTTCCATATTTTTATTTATAGCTGTGCATAATGGTAGGATTGTTACATATTCATATGCATGCAATATAACAGTGTAATTGGGCTAATACCATTCCCCAGTATTTTCCCTTTCTGTTCCTGCCTCCCTCACCCTGGTCACTTTGCTCTACTCCACTACTCTCTTAAATTTTTATAAGATTCACCCCCTTTTCTTTTTCTTTTTCCTTTCTAGCTTCCACATATGAAAGAAAATATACCACCCTTGACCTTCTGAGTTTGGCTTATATCATTTAACATAATATTCTCAAGTTCCATCCATTTTCCTGCAAATGAAATAATTTCATTCTTCTTTATGGCTAAATAATACTCCATTGTGTATATATACCACATTTTCTTTATCCATTCATCCATTGATGGACACGCAGTCTGGAATCAACATACTTTTTTGAAGAAATACATTTAAACCCATCACAGGGCTCTGGTTTTCAGGGAGATGAGAAATAACTCTGACTTTTCTCCATTCTTCCTTCATAATTACTGGCATGGTTCCAGTCTTGCTGATGGGAAGTGGTTTGGCACTGCACAATCCTTTTTTGGGATCATCATCATACAATATTATCCAAATTGTTGAAGAGGTTATTGGTGAGTTTCATCATGCCTTCTTAATCTTTCTTTGTAGGAGAACACCTTGAGATTTAATAACTATTAGATCATCCTGCTGTTAGCCTACTAGGTGATTTTTTTTTATCTTACTGAACATTTAATTTTTACATGTAAGAATTGTATTCTTTAATTAATCTAGAAAAATGTCAGTGACTTTTTTTTAACAATTTTATTTAGCTTTTCATGTGTGTTTCCTTGCTCTGAGAATATGTTGTGTATGTGATGCTGGGATTTGAACTCACATACTTGCACATGCCAGGCAAACTCCCTAACCTCTGAACCACCACTCCAGCCCAGTCAGTGACATTCTTAACTGCTTTTCTTCTTTGGCAAATCCTTGCAAATTGTTGGGTGAAGGTATTTGTGTTATATTCCCTGTCTTAATGTCATCCCTATAATTTCCTTATCCATTTCTCTACTTTGCATGCAAATACATCTGAAATTTTTTATATCTTACATCAGCATTCTCCTAGCTCTTTAAGATCATAGTTTGGTCTATTATTCCAGTTACTCTATTTTCATTATTCCCACAAAATTCATTTTTAAAACATAACTCCTTTTTAATCAAAAACATTTAATTGATTTTATTTCTACTTATAATTTGAGGACTTAATCACTGATTAAACTGTTTTTCAGATATTATATTCTATGTATTTTCTTATATGTGTTATATTCTTTTATGTTGCCTTGTGTTTATATTGCATTTGCTAATGAGTTTTGTAATTTTTGTTTGAAATATGAATTTATGTGAAGAATTTTCTGGTTTCTGTTCAATTATTTTTGTTAGTTGCTGTGTCCTAAGGTCTTTGGAATTCATGCTTTTCAAATACGCCTTTGGCCAATAGCTTCAGGTCAGAGCTGGCTCTGTGTCTAATCTGCAAATGTACGTGTAGTTCTTTATGGGGAAATAAGCAACTGCTCTAGGTTGGATAGGTGTACCCCAAAGTATATGCATTAAAGTCCTGGTCCCCAGTGTGGCATTAATGGGAAATGGTAGAACCTTTAGTATGTATGTGGGGGGATGTCTCTGAAGGCACAACCACGAGGGGACTGTGGAACCCTGGTCTCCTGCTCTCACTTTTTTATCCCAGTCAACAAGTGAAGAGTTTTGCTACACACCTCACTGCAGGCCCAAAGCAACAGTGCAGACCAAGCAGACTGAAACTTCCAAAACCATGAGCCGGTGTCAATCTTTTCTAAGCCGATTATCTCATGTATTTATTGTAACTAACACAGCAACCATGAATTTCCTACTGAATCCTAGGTGAATGAATGG
Source organism: Aplodontia rufa (assembly GCA_004027875.1). NCBI lineage: Eukaryota > Metazoa > Chordata > Mammalia > Rodentia > Aplodontiidae > Aplodontia > Aplodontia rufa. The sequence goes on from PVKS010004560.1 coordinate 46,555, forward strand.
AGACATTTTCTCTCATGCTTGTGATTCAGAATCATAGAAGCTAAGAGTAATCTTTCGGGTTCGATGGTATATATTTGACCCCAGGAGTCACTTAGGCATAAATAAACTAGCTATTGAAGTCTGTATCTTACACCAATCTTTATAGAACTTATATCTTTATTGCTAATATGGATGCTTGAAATTTCATTTTAAAGTATGTTCATGAAAATAATTGTGTATTTTGTATAATAAAATACATAAGCATGTATTTTAAAGTTGTTTTTTTTTTTTTTCATTTGCTTCTCTGGAACATGCTTGAAGCAGACTGCAGGGTTTCAAAATACGTTAGTGCTATCATCTTGTCTCAAAATTCCGATAATATTTAGAGGATTAAAAAGGTCCTCACTAGGGGCTGGAGGATGGTTTGCTGGTTACAGCGCTTGCCCAGCATATGCGAATACACAAGTTCAAACCCTAAGCACCACGTACACAATGAGGTATCAGAGTAATGAAAGTCACATGAAAAACTAAAGATTGCTTCTCCTTTTCTATCTTTTTCTCACTATTCTGTTTCTAAAAAAAAACAAACAAACAAAAAAAAAAAGCAAGCAAGAAAGAAAGAAAAAAGGGTCCTCACTAGTCAGTAGACAAGCATAGGCATTCTCCTCTTTAAAATTGCAGTAAATAACTGCAGGTTTCCTGTTTATGTTAGGGATTAACTGAAACAGATTATCTTCTTACACATAAAGCATGTCTTCAGTTGTTGCTCTGCATCTGATTATGCATCTGTCTCAGCAAAGTGGCACAACACAACAGGATCCTTCCAGTCAGCTTAAGCATGAGGTTGTCTGTGTCCTCAGACACAGACAATGAGTCTGTGGGCACTATACTCCCCAAGTAGACACTGTAAAGATGAGCAAATTTCTTTCTTCTCTAGGTCACTTGCCCAGATGGATCACCACATGCATCCCAAATATTCTTTCCATGATTAATGAGTCACTTGGCACAACCAAACAAGGCTTAGTCATAGTTTCAGGAATGAAACCCTTAAGAGACTATCATTAAAAAGGTCACAACTCAGAAATCTGGTTTCAAGTGAATTTCCACTGATGATTGCATGAACTTGATAACATTATTAAGTTTATGAACATCTTAATTTACTTTAAATTATTATTCAAAAAATAATTTCATAATGTTAAAAAGCATGATTTTTTAAGAAGTGTGTGTGCGTGTAGCTATCAGCTTTATTGTCATACAAATATTTTTTTAAGAGAAAGGGATAGTGAGAGAGAAAGAATCAAATTTTATTTAGTTTTACATGTGGCCTTTGTTGCTCTGACACTTAGTTGTGTATGTGGTGCTGGGATTTGAACCCACATACTTGCACATGCCAGGCAAGCCCTGTAACTACTGAGCCATCACTTCAGCTCCATACAAATATATTTCTCATTCAATTTTTTCTTAAATTTTTATATAGAAAATTAACAATTTAAAATAATGTATCCTAAAATTACATACAGATAAATTAATGGCAGTATCTGCTGAGGTAATCAGAAATGTCAGGTTTAATTTTAACATGCTAGAAGCATTTATTTAACCATCTGCCTACTTCACTTAGCAATATAGAAAAAAATAAAATATATAATGCTGATATCAGTGAATTACATGAGATAAGAAAAAGCCTTCAACAAAAGTTATCTTATTGTTTAAAAATGTATTCTAGGTTAACTTTAAATCATGTGAGTACAGGACTGTACTTAGGAACTCATAAGCAACAAGCACACTAATATCAAACATAAGCCCATGGCATATATATAAGAATGTTCGCTAGAAAAGCAACACACAAGTCCTTTAGTTTATATTTTAGCCTTACAATACTACTGTACTTAACCATGTACTCCTGAACCAATATGCTGAACATTCGTGTTATAAAGCAAACCAAATTTCCCCAGTTTATACAAAAGCAGTAGTTTTGGCAGCTTTCTTATTCTTACAGCAATCATGTTTTTGTGGATTTTGCTTTTAGCATGCTGGTAAGCATTATAGAAATTCCCATTTTCTGAATAATATTGACAATAATAAGTAAGGGCCAATATAAGTATATCTGCTTAGAAAAGAGAATTTAATTGCAAAGCAAAAAATTTTGATATTTTGTTTTGTATTTTAACAAGAAGAAAACTGAAAATCAGTGAAGAGCATTATCTATTTAGCAAAAGGTAGTTTATATTAGAATGGGTTAATTTCAGAAATAATTTTATATTAATATCATCCTTTCTGATATCCTGAACTTCATACTTGAATTTTGTGAAAATCATGAAGAGAAATGATTTTTCAAAGATAATGAAAACCTAAATGAATTTTATAAAAACAGATTAATCTTTGGATACTCAAATTGGTCACTGAAGCATCTATAATATCTTTATTTTGTTCAGTGATTGCACTGTATTTGCTTTGTTTGATTATGCAGTATAATTAGCTATAGACTGTGCCACTACTGTGCTAGCTGTTTATCCGTTATCCCTCAAACTTCTTGGCTGAGTCTCAAATTATATTGCCCAGGCTCCTTGATAGAGGACTTACTATGGGCACTGCAAGTAGGAAACACTGGTAGGAAATCATGGCGGAAAGAAAAAAGAAACTTCTAATGACTGAGTTGCTGAAATTTGTTTTGTGGCAACAAGGGCAAAATCATTATAGTTTCCTGCTTCTTTTTTTTTTTTTACTCTTTTTTAAATAAGAAATTGAGTTACCGTACAATCATAAAAGCATATAAAGTAACAATATGATATGCATATATTTTTAACAAAATAATATATATATACAAATTCTGAAAATTAGATTTACCTCCAAGAGCCCCCCCCAATTACCCAACCTTATCCCTCCCCTTCCCTTCCCAAAACATCTCTAAAAATGTATTAGATTGTATGACATTACACCCTATCTGGATTTAAAACATGATACTAGACCTCCTTTCTCAATGGCCAGGATCTAGTTCCAGTCTCCACAGATCAGTGAAGATTTTCAACCCTTGGTTCTCTGGGTTATACTGATTTCACTCAGCATAATTTCTTCCATAGCCATCCAATTACCTTCAAAGGCTGCAATATCATTGTTTCTAATTGCTGAGTAAAATATCATGGTATATATGTACAACAGCTTTTGGACCCATTCATCCACTGAGGGACATCTGGGTTGTTTCCAAAATTTAGCTATTGTAAATTGAGCTGCTATGAACATAAAATTGCTGTGTCTCTGTAATGTGCTGATTCTAATAAATCCCCTGGAGAGATTCCCAGGAGTGGTATAGCAGGGTTGTATGGTGGGCTCATCCCTAGTTTTTTGAGGGTTCTCCACACTATTTTCCAGAGGGGCTATACCAGTCTGCAATTCCACCAAGAGTGTGCTAGTGTGCCTATCTCTCCACAACCCCTTCACCATCTATTATTATTTATTTTCTTCATTTTTGACAATCTGACTGGTGTGAGGTGACATCTTAATGTATTTTTCATTTGCATTTCTCTGATTACTAGTGATTTAGAGCACTTCCTCATGTATTCATTGGCTTGATCAATGTCCTCTGTTGAGAAGTTTCTACTTAGTTCTTTGGCCCATTTATTGATTGGGTTGTTTGTGTTTTTGTAGTTGAGGTTTTTGAGGATTTTGTAGATTCTGGATACGAGGTCCCTGTCAGAGGAATCACAGCCCGTGATTCTCTCTAAATCTGTAGGAAACCTCTTGACTCTTTTGATTATTTCCCTGTTGGTGTAAAAGCTTTGTAGCTTTATGACATCCCAATTACTGATTTTTTACTTTACTTCCTTCACTTTAGAAGACATGTTGAGAAAGTCTTTGCCTACTCCCAAATGTTGAAGTGTTGTCCCATGCTCTTGGTTAGGCAGAATTAATATAATAAAATGGCCATTCTACCAACAGCTTTATATAGATTTAATGCTATCCCTATTAAGATACCTATGTTGTTCTTTACAGACATAGAAAAAGCAATTCTTAAATTCATTTAGAACAATGAGAAACCTAGAATTTCCAAAGCATTACTAAACAAGAAAGATGAAGCAGGTGGTTTTGCCATACCAGATTTAAAACTATACTATAGAGCCATAGTAACAAAGACAGCATGGCACTGGTATCAATTTTGGAAAGAAGACCAATGGAATAGAATAGAATACTCTGAGACAAACCCACAAATCTTTAATAATCTGATTTTTGACAAAGGGTGACAAAATATTACATGGTGGAGAGACAGCTTCTTCAACAAATGGTGCTGGACAAACTGGACAGCCATTTGCAGAAAGTTGAAATTAGACCCATATCTTTCTCCTTGCATGAGACCAAATCAAAATGGATCAAGGAGCTAGGAATTAAACCAGCTATCTTGCAACTGATGGAAGACAAATTAGTTTCCTGCTTCTTAAGCGGAGGCTGCACACTTCTCTATACCATCTCAAGTCCTGGTCATTGCTGAATGTTTTTGAGTTGATCCAAACCAAATACAAGGATATCTCAAAGGACAAAAAGCAACAGTTGCAGGCTTGTGGGTTCCAGAAGAGGAAAGGGCCAAGTTGCTGAAAGTTTCATTTTCTTTCCTTTTGTTCCTCCAATGACTTCTTATGTTGCCTATGTTCTTAGAGTCCTATTGACAAATGTGAAAAAAGATTCTCAGGGTTAAATTCGACCTCTATGAAATGGGAAGAGTTATTATCTCCATTTTCTGGACCCATGTGCTACCCACTGAAACCGGAGTCAAACTGCTGGTTGTGATGGGCATGCCTACATTCTTATGTTAAGAATGGCGGTCAGTTATAGTAGACACTTTGAAGTGACCAATTAATTACAGAATATTTTGTTGTAAGAACTACTTTTGTTTCCATAGCAACCAAGTACAATGGAATTAATATGATGAATTCCTCAGATATTAGGGATATCCTTTAATCTGAGTGATGGTATCATAGAAAAATCATTTTGGGGAAAAAGTGGGCATTAGACACTGAATTTTGTCCCTCGAAATACACATATGTTGAGGGTTTGACCATTTGCACCTCAGAATGTGATTGCATTTGAAGAGGGAGCTGAGAGAGTGGGAGAGGGACAGAAATGACCCTGAACCAGTGGCGGGGGCAGGAAGCACAGAGAAATGGATATTCAAGAAGAGAAAGCTCAGGAGAAACCCAACCTACTGACTCCTTGATTTTGACAGACAGTCATCAGAATTATGAAAAATAAATTTGCAGTTTAAAGAGTTTAGTCTGCAGCATTTTATTATGGCAACCTCAGCAATTCAAAACAATGGGTGAAACTAAGGTAAGTGCATTTCCCTGCAAAGCTTCATTGTGACTTCTTCAATGAGATTCTGCCATACACTTTCCAAGTCGTTCACTTACCTCTTTTTTGCCCCAAATATCATCTTACAAACCTCATATTATTTTCCCCTGGATAACAAAGTTTATATCCATTGATTGCTAATGTTTTGATAATGTTTCCCCCTCAACTGTATTTCTATATACTTCTAATAAAAAAAAAACCCCTTCATATTAGAACAATCTTCCCAAAGGCAGTCATTATTTAGTTCAAGCTGCTATAGCAAATATACTTTTTTTAAGTTGTATTGAGGAGTTGCTTTGTACAATCATAAATACATGTAGTAACATTATGATATGCACCTGATCCTAATCCAGAATCACACCCACATCACTCACATCCCAGTCTCTTGATTCTTCTATATCTTCCCCCATATCAGATAGAAATATCATACATAGAGAAATGATAGATAGATAGATGATAGATAGTACATTTTCCATAAATGTGCATCTGTATTATTTCTCAGGGAGTAAAGACTAAGCTACAGGGCTGGAGTGGTGGCTCAGCAGTTATGGTGGTTGTCTGGCATATGCCAGGATGCAGGTTCATACCCAAGTACCATTTATACTACTAAGTGTCGGAGCAATGAATGCCACATGAAACAAAACTAAATAAAATTTATTTTCTTTCTCTCTCATTGTCCCTCACTCTCAAAAAAAATGAGTAAGTTACATTGTTGATCCTCCCCCAGATCCATCCCTATTATCCTTCCCTCTCCCCTCTCTCCACCTCTTTCCCCCCTCCAAGTCTGGTTCCCCTAGATTATGTGTTACTTCAACTTGGGTGGGTCTAGTATTGAACTTGTCCTTTTACACAAGCCTGGGTTTTGCTCTAGCCCTCCCAAATAAGGGAACATTGCCCCTTGAGTCTCTGAGTTTGGCTAATTTCATTCAGCATGATTTCTTCCATTGTCATCCATTTACCATCTAAGGCCCTAATATTATTGTTTCTAATAGATGAGTAGAATTCCATAGCATATGTATGTGTGTGTGTGTGTGTGTGTGTGTGTGTGTGTGTGTGTGTGATGTAGTAGCAATATGATATGCCCTTGAACCTAATCCAGTATCACACCCACATCATTCACTTTTGGATCACATCACTACTTTTAGATCCATTCATCCAGTGAAGAGCACCTGGTTTGATTCCATAATTTAGCTGTTGTAAATTGACCTGCTATGAACATTGATTTTGCCTTGTCACTGTAATGTGCTGATTCTAGTTCTTCTGGGATAGCTCCCAGAAGAGGGATAGTTGGATTGTACTGTAGATCCATCCTTAATTGTTTGAGGAGTTTCCACACTGTTTTCCAGAGCGGCTGAACCAGTTTTAAGTTCCACCAACAGTATGTTGGTGTCCCTATCTCCCCATATCCCTTCCAGCATCTGTTATTGTTTGTATTATTTAGCTTTGCCAATCTAACTGGAATGAGGTGAAATTTTATTGTAGTTTTGATTTGCATTTCTCTAATACTAGCAATTTAGAACACTTTTTCATGTATTCATAGGCTTACTTGATTTCCTCTGTTGAGAAGTTTCTGTTTAGCTCTCTAGCCTTTTATGATTGGATTGTGTCTTTTTGATATTAAGTTTTTTGAGTTCTTTGTAAATTTTGGATATTAGTCCCCTGTCTGAGGAATCACAGGCCATGATTACCTCCTCTTTTGTAGGTTGTCTGTTGACAATTTTGACCAATCCTTGGCTCAGCAAAAGCTTTTCAGTTTAATGACATTCGACTCATTAATTCTTGAATTTAATTCTTTCACTTTGGGAGTCTTGTTGAGAAAGGCTTTTTCTACTCCTGTATGCTGGAGTGTTGCTCCCAATTTTTCTGCAAGCAGTTTTATGGCAGCTGATTAATTTCCTGTATCCTTTGTCCATTTCAATTTGATTTTGGTGCAAGATTAGAGATAAGAATCTAATTTCAACTTTCTGCAAGTGGCTGTCTAGTTTGTCCAGCTCCATTTGCTGAATAGGCTGTCTCTCCTCCATGCTATATTGGGACACCCTTTGTCAAACATCAGATAATTAAAGATTTGTGGGCTCGTCTCAGAGTCTTCTATTCTATTCCATTGGTCTTCATTCCTATTTTGATACTAGTACCATGCTGTTTTAATTACTACAGCTCTATAGTATAGTTTTAGATCTGGTATTGCAAAACCACTTATATTGTCTTTCTTGCTTAGTAATGTTTTGGCTATTTTGGGTTTCTTGTTGTTCTAAATGAATTTGAAAATTTCTTTTTCTATATCTATAAAGAATGATATTGGTGTCTTGATGGAGATTGCATTGAATCTGAATAGTGGTCTAGAAGAATGGTCATTTTATTAATTCTGCCTAACCAAGAACACAGAATATCTTGCCATCTTTTCAGATCTTCAATTTCTTCCTTCAGTGTTCAATAACTTTCATTGTAGGGGTCTTTTACTTCCCTTTTGATTTAATTTCCAATTTTTTGGAGGGTGGATATTGTGAATGAGACCAATTTCTTCTTCTATCCTATTATTGTTAGCATATAGGGAAACTATTAATTTATGGATATTGATCTTATAGCCTGCCATTTTGCTAAATCTATTTATAAACCTAAGCAGTTTTCTGGTGTACTTCTGAAGGTCTTCCAGATATTGGATCATATGATCAGCAAAAACTGATAGTTTGACTTCTTCTTTTCCTATTCTTATACATTTGATTTCCTTCTCTTGCCTGATTGCTCTGGCTAAGTTCATGAGAGCTATGTTGAATAAAAGTTGTGTAGTGGCAACCTTGTCTTTTTCCTTAGTTTAGTAGACATGTTTTCAACTTTTATCCATTTATTAGTTGTGGTATTATCATATATCATTTTTACATGGTGAAGATATATTCCTTTGAACCCTATCATCTCCAGAGTTTCGATCATAAAAGGGTGTTGGATTTTATCAAAGACCTTTTCTTTGTTAATTTAGATGATCATATGGTGTTTTTTGTCTTGTTTTTTAAGAGAGAGAGGGACAGTGAGATAGGGAGAGAAAGAGAGAATCTTTTTTTTTTTTTTTTTAGTTTTTTTATATTTTTTTTTTGTTGCTCCAACAACTCTCTGTGTATGTGATGCTGGGGTTCAAACTGACATCCTTACTCCAGCCCTGATTGCTTGTTTTTTGTTATTAATTATGCTTCAGTAATGAATCACATTTATTGATTTGCATATGCTAAACCAGCTTTGCATCCCTGGAATAAAGCCCATTTGATCTTTACCTTGTCTTTTTTTTTAAAGAGAGAGGGAGAGAAAGAAAAAAGAATTAATTTTATTTATTTTTTCATCTGCCTTTGTTCTTCAACACTTGGTTGTGTATATGTTGCTGGGGTTTCAATCCATGTCCTTGTGCATGCCAGGGAACTGCCCCAACCTCTGAGCCAATGCTATGGCCCCTAAATTATCTTCTTAATGTGTTTTGAGTGCAGTTTGCTAGAACTTTATTAAGGATTTTTGTGTCTATATTCATCAGTCTGCAGGGTTTTTTTTTTTTTGATGTATGTTTATTGGGTTTTGGTATCAGGGTTATGGTTGCCTCATAAAAAAGTGTTTGGGATAGTTACCCCCATTTCAATAAGGAGAGGTATTAGCTTCATCTTATAGGTGTGGTAAAATTCAGTGGGGGATTACTGGGCTTTCTTCCTTAGAATGCTGTTTATTGTGGTTGATTTCAGTGGCTGTTAGTGGGCTGTTTAGGTTTTCAGTATTAGCCTGCATCAATTTTGGTATATTGTATGTGTCTAGAAATTTGTCCATGTCTTCCAGATTATCTCATTTATAGGACTTTGGTTTTCCAAATCGATTCTGATAATCCATTGGATTTGTGTAGGGTCAGTGTTGATCACTCCCTTTTCATTGGTGATTTTGTTGATTTTCTTCATTTCCTTCCTTCTTTTAGGGAGATTGGCTAGGAGTTGGCCAATTTGTTTAGGTTTTCAAAGAACCAGCTGCTTGTTTCATTAATTCCTTTTATTGCTTTTTTGTTATTTATTTTTTATTTCATTAATTTTAGCTCTAATCTTGATTATTCTGCCTTCTGCTGGTTTTGGGATGAGATTATTCTTCCTTTTGTAGGGATCTGAGGTGCAGCATAAGGTTATTTATTCAAGTTCTCTCCTGGTTTTTAATATAGGCACTCAGTGTATAAATTTTCCCCCTAAGAATGCTAAAAAGAATATATGCATATCATATTGTTACTTTAAATGCATTTATGATTGTACCATAATTCAATTCCTAAATAAAAATGCTAAAACAACAACAAAAAAGAATGCTTTCATGTTATTCTGGAGGTTTCTATATGTTGTGTCTTCATTCTCATTCTCTTCCCAGAATTTCTTGATTTCTGCTTTCATATCTTCTTTGATCCATTCTTCATTTAATAGTGCATTATTCAATCTCCATGCAAATATGTATTTTCTTTTATAAATTTCTTGCTGTAAATTGCTGGGATCATGGCTTCATGGTCTGATAGGATACATGGACTAATTTCTACTTTTTAAATATTTTCTGAGATTTTCTTTGTGAAATAGAGTATTGTCTATTTTGGAGAAAGATCTATGTGCTGCTACGAAGAAGGTAAACTCAGCCAATTTGTCTGTTAAGTACATTTAACTTATGGAGTTGTTTAGACTGGTGTTTTATTTTATTTTTTTGTGTTGATGATCTGTCTATTGGTGATAGAGGAGTATTAAAGTCTCCCAGTATTATCATGTTGCAGTTCATAAGTGGTTTTATGTCATGGAGTAATTTTTCCATATATTTGAGGGCACTGGTGTTTGGAACATAGATATCTTCCTATATTTTTGTTCCCTTTGCTAATAATATAGAGTGGCCTTATTTATCTCTTCTGATTAAAGTTTGGTTGAAATCTACTTTACTGGATATCAATATGGCAATACCAACTTGCTTTCTTGGACCATAAGTCTAATATATTTTTTTCCCATCTTTTCACCCTCATTCTGTTGATGGGTTTCCTTGACTGTAAGATTGGTCTCTTGTAAAGAGCAGATTGTTAAGTCATTTTTTGATCCAATCTGCTAATCTGTGTCTCTTGATTAGTGTTTTCAGACCATTCACATTCAGTGTTAGAATAGTTATGTGGTTGAGGTTCATAGTCATTTTGTTTTATTAGTGAGTTCTGTGCTTTTTGGTTGTCTTTTGATAGTTGGTATTTTCTTGAATTTCCTCTATATGTGGGTTTTGAGAATTGTTTGATTGTTCTTCTATCTGAAGTTTATCTTTGAGGATTCTTCAGCAGGCTCCTTTTCTATTCATGAGTGCTGCAAGTTTGATCTTATCATGAAATGTTCTTATATCCCCTTTGAATTTGAAGCTGAGTTTTGATGGGTATAGTATTCTTGGCTGCAGGTTGTGGTCATTCAGAGATTGAAATAGCTTCTTATAGGATCTTTTTGTTTATAGGGTAGAAGCTGAAAAGCCAGAGGTGATCCTTATTGGATTGTCTCTGAATGTGATTTGGTGTTTCTCTCTTGCAACTTTTAATATTCTTTCCTCGATTTCCCTGTTATACATTTTGAATATGATGTGTCTTGGTGAGCTACTCTTTTGATTAGGCATGTTGGATGTCTTATATGCTTCCTGGATGAGCATAGCTGATTCCTTTTTAATATGGGAAATTTTTTCTTTAACTATTTCATTGATAATGTTCTTTATGCCATTCATTTATGTTTTCATTTCTTCTTGTATTCCAATTGATCTTAGATTCTTTCTTCTGTTTTGATATCAGAGCTTTTGTTAATTCTATTCATTCTGTTCTTTTCTTTTTTTGTCATCTCTGCACTCAAGCTTCCTCAGCCTATTCTCATTATTGAAATAATTAAATTATTTTTAAATTCTTCCATTTTTCCTCTAATGTGATGAACTGAAGATATTATCTGTTACTTCCTTTTACCCTATGTCTATTTCTTTGATAATAGCATTTTCATCTCTTGAGTTTTCTCACTTATTTGCTTCATTAAATCTTCTTTTAATTAATTGTTCCTTTTAATAATCAGACAAGTAATAATTTTTATAGATTTTTATCTCACTTTCTGTCCATGGGCTCTTTGGTAGGGTAGTTGTGGGTTTGAGGTCCACCTTTTCTAGTTTGATTCCTCTTTTTGAAGAGCTTCTTCTTGATCTTTGAATTGAGTTTCCCTATGGGGAAGCAAGGCATGTCTCTAGGTGTGTCTTCCTTGAAGGTCACAGTGTTGGGTCAGATCCAACTCCCCTGATGACTGTCTCCTTCCAGAAAGCTGCTTCTGCCTGAAGCCTTGTTTAGCTACACCTTTTGCATCTAAGCTCCAAGACACAGATTTGGAATCTGTTGGAGTTGCAGGGCAACCCACTGGATTGTCAAAGCATAGCAGCCAGGGTACATTGCTGGGTCCTGGGATATTGCAAGCACACCACAATTGGTCTCGAGATCCTTGTTGGCAGGAACAGGCCTGATATATCTGGACCTGGTGTGTATGCAATGTGACTGGGCAGTTCTAGGTGGGGGTCCTTGGGGATGTCCTAGATCCTTCCAGCTTGGAACCAGAGCAAGACTAAGACACTTTGAGTCCAACCAAAGTGTTCCTTTTCTTTTGTTTTCATAATTATGGCTATGATCATGTCATTAAAAGTCCTAACTTGGGGCTGGACAAGTGGCTTAGTGGTTACAGTGCTTGCCTGGCATGTGCAAGGATATGGGTTCAAACCCAGTACCATGTACACAATGAAATGTCAGAGCAATGAAAGCCACATGAAAAACTAAATAAAATTGATTCTCTCTCTCACTGTCCCTCTCTCTTAAAAAAAAAAAAAAAGTCCTTCCCAGAGAACTGCTACATCAATACCCTCTCAAAGGTGAATTTCTATTGGTCAGGGTGGCTCCAAGACTTTCTTTTCTCCTTTTCTACCATAACAAATAATAAATTAATGGAAAACCAGAGAATTAAACAAAGGTGCATAATTAACATAATTTCAACCTAACTAAATCTTAAAAAAATATTTTTCTGGTAATAATGTACAAAATGCCTCACTGATTTGAAAGATTCATCTGTTCTGTTCTTTAGAAAGAACAGTGCATAATTTTTCAATTGCTATGGCAGATTACCCAAAAAGTTTGATAATAAATTACCCCAAACATTTTGCTACTTGGAGCAACAAATATTTATTTTCTGTATGTCAGGAATTTGGAGGCAGCTTAGCTGATTATTCAGGGTTGAGATTTTCTCATGACATTTATTCCAGATGTGGAACAAAATCACAGACTTCCAGAGGCTTGCTAGGAGCTAAGAAAATCTGCTTCTTACCTCATCAACATGGCTGTAGGTAGGATGCCCTCCTCTGTCACTGGCAATTCTGCAGAAGCCTTAGTCCCTTATAAAGTGGACTTCCCACATAACATAGAGTTTTCCCCATTTTCTGATGCAACAGGGAGGAAACAGCCGTAATAATGATCTACCCTCATAAGTGACATAACATCACTTCTGGTACAGTGTTGGAGGGAACTGATTGGACAAAGCTACAGACACTAGGAAGTCATAACTATTGGGCCATCTGAAGGCTTTGTACCAGAAGTAGAGAACCGTAAAATACATTGTTGAACTAAATTTGGATACCAGTTCCTAATACTTTCTTTAGTCTTTTGCTTTAAACATTTTGTCAATATAACTTATATTTCAGGACACTTAATTCTATGACTCTTGATGTTATCAATATTTTTGAGCAATTCCAATAATTTTCTGTCAACCATGAAAATACAGATTCAAAAAATTTTATTCTGGGGGGTTGGGGATTTAGCTCAGTGGCAGAGTGCTTGCCTAGCAAGGGTAAGGCCCCAAGTTCGGTCCTCAGCTCTAAAAAAAAAAAAAAAAAAAAAAAAAAAAATTTGTTCTGGAAGAATCAAGACAGTGACTTGAAGACAGATGGCTTCCCCAGAAGCTTTAAGACTGGACGGAAAATCCCTAGTTCATTTCCAGTTTTTTGAAGTGCGTTTGGGGGAGAGGCATCTTGAAACTAGCAACATACATGAACACAAATCCTGCTCAGTGGATTTGAGGAACAGAGACTAGGGAGAAAAGAGTGTTTTTTTTTTTTTTTTTCTGTCCAGGCTGAGATGCAGCATATAGCCACCACCTGGGAGTGGGGAAGGAGAAAAGCAGCCGGCAAACTCAGCCCCACGGACTGTGCTTTAAATATAGCGCATCTGCGATCTTTGTTGACCTGCTGCTGCCGCGTGGCTTGCTGGCGAGTGGTGTGGGGGAGAATTATAGCACCCTGCATTCGCCACAGCAGAGAAGTTGTGGTGCTTTAAATATAGCACCAGAGATCCAAGATGACGACCACTCCACCAGCAGTGACTCCGAGATACTCCTGAGAACCACCTCAAGCTGCGGGACTGCACGTGGATTCCCATGATCCTGCTATCTGAAGAAACAGACACTCTTCAAAATGGGTACTTGCTTGCTATCATAATATTTTGTGAGAGCTCTCTCTAAGAAAACTGCTACTATTGGTGCTAGTCACCAGCACATCTGTTTTAGTTGAAATGGACTCATATCTGCATCTATAGACTCTCAAGATCTTGCAAACCAGTCTGGCATCTTTAGGTCTGTCTTAACCAATTAGCTCCCCATCACAACAAAACAAAGCCATAAGAAGCTCCAATTACTCCTGCAAGAGTAATAGGGTTAAACTACAAGACACACTCTCTGATTCTGAAAAGGAAGAGAAGGGGAAATAACTCACCTCGTCAACCCCACAATTCTTCATCCAAGGACTCCACAGCTGGGGCCTTAGATGAAAACCAAAGATATTGTATCAACATTATGATTTGTAATTCAATCGAAGAGTTGAGAGATGAAATAAGGAAAGAGATCAGAGAAAAATTTCAAGAGATGAGAGACAACTTTTACAGGGAAATAAGGGAGCAATTCCATGAGATGAAAGATCAGCTATACAAAGAAATAGACATTCTGAAAAGAGATGTAGCAGAGCTATCAGGATTGAAAATCACGGTTAACCAAATCAAAGTTTCACTGGATGATACCAACAACAGATTATACTCTACTGAAAACAGAACTTCAGCCCTTGAAGAACGAACATCAGAAAATGAAGATTGGCTAAACATTGTTGAACTCAAAGAAAATAAACAAGAGAAGTAACATATATTACATAATCAGAACTTCCAAATAATATTTGATGAGATGAGGTATAATAATCTGAGAATCATTGGCCTGGAGGAAAACTAGGAACAGCAAACAAGAGGCATCAAGAACCTTTTCAGTGAAATCATAAGCGAGAACTTCCCTTTTCTTACAATCAATCCGGAATATCACATCCAAGATGCTTATAGAACACCAAATAGACCTAATCAATTGAGAAACTCACCAAGACATATCATATACAAAATGAATAACAGAGAAATTAAAGAGAGAATCCTAAAAGCTGCTAGAGAAAAGCCCCAAATCACATTCAGAGGCAAACCAATTCGGATCACTATGGATTTTTCAGAGCAAAGAATGAAAGCCAGAAGAGCTTGAAACAATATCTTTCAAATGTTGAAAACTAACAACTTCCACCCAAAGATAATATACCCTGCAAAACTCAGCTTCAAATGTGATGGGGAAATTAAACACTTCAATGATAAACTCAAACTAGCAACATACATGAACACAAATCCTGCACTACCGAAAATTCCCAAGGATGTACTTCATTCAGAAGAAAATGCCAAGGATAACCTAAATTCTTAAACAAGGGGGAGTCAATAATCATACTATACAAAATATGACTTCCAAGATGATTCAAAACTCTACAATTGTTACAAAGTCTGAGACCCAGCCTCCCATATTTATTCTAACTTTGAATGTGAATGGACTCAATGCCCCAATTAAAAGACGCAGACAGGCCAAATGGATCAAAAAACAAAATCCAACAATATATTTCCTGCAAGAGACATATTTGACACTCAAAAATAGACACAGGCTGAAAGTGAAAGGATGGCAAAATGTCTACAAGGCCTGCAGCCCAAAAAAGCAAGGTGGCATGGCGATTCTAATATCTGACAAAATTAAATTCCAACTAAAACTAGGGAGAAAGGACAAAGAGGGTCACTTTATCATACTAAAAGGGACAGTCCATCAAGAAGATATAATGATAATTAACATCTATGCCCCCAATTTCAGCACCCCCCAAATATATGGAAAAAATACTTAAGGACATTAATTCCCTCATTGATCTCAAAACAATAATTCTTGGGGACTTCAACACACCACTATCAACTCTAGACAGATCATCAAAACAAAAAATAAATAAAGACATTTCCAATCTGAACAACTCTATTAATCAATTGGGCTTAACAGACATCTACAGAATATTCCATCCTAAGACAGCTGAATTTACCTTCTTCTCAGGGGCACATGGATCCTTCTCTAAAATAGACCACATTCTAGTTCACCGGAATAATCTTAACAAATATAAAAAAGTGGATATAATCCCATGTATTCTGTCAGATCATAATGCTATGATCTTAGCAATCAACAACAAGATAAACAACAGAAACTACTCAAATACTTGGAAATTGAATAATTACCTCTTAAACAAAGGATGGGTAAAAGAGGAAATGAGAACAGAGATTATGAAGTTCTTGGAATTGAATGAGAATAAGGAAACAACATACCGAATCCTCTGGGACAGTATGAAGGCATTTTTCAGAGGTAAATTTATAGCACTGAATGCATACATCAAAAATCTAGAAAGATATCAGGTAAATAGCCTTATGCTTCAACTCAAACAACTACAAAAAGGGGAACAATCCAACCCCAAAGCTAACAGAAGACAGGAAATTATCAAAATCAGAGCTGAAATCAACAAAATTGAGAAAAAAAAACAATACAAACTATTAACAAAACTAAGAGTTGGTTCTTTGAAAAAATAAACAAGATCGACAGACCCCTTGCCAACCTCATTAAAAGGAAGAATGAAAGAAAGCAAATCAACAAAATCAAAGATGAAAATGGGGATATCACCACAGACTCATCCAAGATCCAGACGATTATCAGAATTTATTATGAAAATTTATACTCTGCCAAGTTTGATAACCTGGAGGATATGGACAGGTTCTTGGAAATATAAGACATATCCTATTTAACACAGGAGGACATTGAAAATTTAAACCAATGTATCATGGATAGCGAAATTTAAGCAGCAATCAAAGCTCTCCAAAAAAAGAAAAGCCCAGGTACAGATGGATATACGGCAGAATTCTACAGAGCCTTCACAGAAGAAATAACATGGATCCTCTACAAGCTCTTCCAGTAAATTGATAGAGCAGGAACACTCCCAGACACTTTTTATGAAGCAAATATTACACTGATTCTAAAACCAAAGACTTGTCAAGAAAAGCAAACCAAATATCAATTTCCCTGATGAACATTGATACAAAAATCCTTAGTAAAATTTTAGCACATTAAAAAGATAAATCATCATGATCAAGCAGGCTGCATTCCAGGAAAACAACGCTGGTTCAACATATGCAAATCAATAAATGTGATTCACCACATAAACAGAATTAAAAACAAAAATCATATAATCATCTCAATTGATGCAGAGAAGGCATTTGATAGAATTCAACACCACTTTATGTTCAAAACTCTGGAAAAGATGGGGATCAAGAGAAGATACTTTAAATATGTCAGATCCATTTACGACAGACCCATAGCCAACATTATCCTCAAAGGAGAAAAACTGAAACCATTTCCACTGAATTCAGGTACTAAGCAAGGCTGTTTGGTATCCCCACTCTTGTTCAATATAGTCCTTGAAACCCTTGCCAGATCTATCAGGCAAGACAAGGTTATCAAAGTTATTCGTATAGGAAAAGAGGAAGTTAAGTTATCTCTGTTTGCTGATGACATGATTGTATACCTAGAAATCCCAATAACATCAGCCAGAAATCTGCTAGAGCTTATAGGCTATTTTAGCAAAGTTGCTGGATACAAGATCAACTCCAGTAAGTCACTAGCATTCCTTTACTCCAGCAACAAATCCGCAGAAGAAGAAACCAGGAAATCTCTCCATTCACCATGTCCTCCAAAAAATGAGCGTTAACCTTACAAAGGATATTAAAAACCTCTACAAAGAAAACTATAAAATACTAAGAAAAGAAATTACAGAAGACCTGAGTAGATGGAAAAACTTTCCATGCTCATGGTTAGGCAGAATCAAAGCCCTATACAGAATTAATGAAATCCCCATCAAGATACCTATGGCATTCTTCAGAGATATAGAAAAAGCAATTTCTCAAGTTCATATGAAATAACAGGAGACACAGATTAGCTAAAACATTACTCTACAGGAAGGAAGAATTAGAGGGTATCTCAATCCCTCACCTGAAATTATACTACAGAGCTGTAGTAGCAAAAACAGCAGGGTATTGGTATCAAAACAGAACTGAAGCCCAGTGGAACTGAATAGAAGATCCTGAGACAAACCCCTATATCTTTAACTATTTGATATCTGATAAAGGGGCAAAAGCATAGTGTGGAATAAAGATAACCTGTTCAACAAATGGTGTTGGACAAATTGGACAGCCATGTGTAGACAACTGAAGCTGGATCCTTATCTTTTGCCCTGCACAAAAATTAAATCAAAATGGGTCAAAAATCTGGATATTAAGCCAACAACTTTAAACTTACTAGTAAAAGAAGTAGGGTCAACACTACAGGACATAGGAGTTGGCAGTGCCTTCCTTAACAAAACTCCCATGGCTCAAGCAGAAAAGTCAAGAATAAATGAATGGGATGCAATTAAACTAAAAAGTTTTTGCAAAGCTAAAGATCTAGTCAAGAGCATCAAGAGAGAACATACAGAATGGGAGAAAACCTTTGCCTGCTACACCTCAGACAGAGGGCTAATATTGAGAATATACAAGAAATTAAAGAAACTAAACACCAAAATCACAAATAATCCAATCAATAAATGGGCTACAGATCTTAAAAGAAATTTCTCACCAGTGGAAGTCCAGAAAGCCCATAAGAATATGAGAAAATGCGCTACATCGTTAGCTATAAGGGAAATGCAAATCAAAACCTCAATGAGATACCACCTCGCTCCTATTAGAGTGGCAAAAATGAAAAATTCTAACAACAACAAATGCTGGAGGGGCTGTGGGAAAAGAGGAACATTGTCACATTGCTGGTGGTACTGCAATCTGGTTCAGCCACTCCTGAAAGAAGTGTGGAGAATCCTCAAAAAATTAAGGATGGAACCACCTTATGACCCAGCTATCCCACTCCTGAGTATCTTCCCAAAAAAGTTAGAATCAGCATACTATAGTGATGTGGCTTCCTCAATGTTAATTGCAGCTCAGTTTACTATAGATAGATTATGGAACCAACCCAGATGCCCCTCACTCGACGAGTGGATACAAAAACTTTGGTATATATACTCAATGAAATACTACTCAGCCATTAGAAAGCGATATTATGGCTTTTGCAGCCAAATGGATGGAAATGGAAAGAACTATGCTAAGTGACCTATTCCAATCTCAAAGACTCAAGGGACAAATGGTTTCTCTCACCTATGGAAGCTAGAATACATCAGGAAGCAGTATGTTAGATGGCAAAGATAATAATAACTTCAAATTTTATGATTCTTTTCGAAACAGGGAGACGACTCCCTAGGATACTTGGAGGCGTAGGCTGGGGAACAGGGTGGGGGGAGGGCTTAGGAAAATCACTTATGAGACTGGAAGAACCGAATATAAGGGAATCATCTCAGAAGGTGATGTCTGACCTCCAGGATACATCAGCGTTCTTCTAGGGGAAACAGCAACATGGGGAACCCATGCTGGGCATCAATGACATGGCATTAGCCCTAGATAACTAAGTATATATTCATTTGTTCTGGAATATTTGATAATGTTTCCCCCTCAATTGTAACTATACATCACCTAATAAATAATAAATTTAAAAAAATTTGTTCCTGCTTGTGGAAGAAATAGAGCTAAAAATAAAGGAATTTGTCTTATGCTAGTCAGGGTTCACTCGTTTATATCACACTCGCCTTGTTTTAAAATATCATTTCATATAAATTGGAAAATTAATGAAAAATTTACGTATCAGACAATGCATATTATGCTACTTTTGATGACTGAAATAATGAAACACAGCAAAAGAAAACATTAGACCCTTTTATTTGTAATGAGCCAACCTCAATTATTGTGGATGTCAATGGTATGTTTTCCAATCTCAGTAAATGCTCCATTTTACATGCAATTGCTTGAGCTGCAATCTCAGCTGTTTTTTTTTTATTTCTGCTTTCTCCTTATGTTACATATCTTTTCATTGTTGTAACCAAAATACCTAGCAAGAACAGCTTAGAAGAGGAAAAGTTTATTTTGGCTCAGTTTCAGATGTTCAGTCTTAGCCCAACCTGAGGAAGAGTGTTACAGTGGAAGGATGTGGTGAAGGAAAGCTTCTCAGCTCCTGGTACTCAAGAAGAAGAGAGAGTGAAGAAACACCAGCAGTACAAGGTAAAACCTGCAAGGTCAGGCCCTCAGTCACCTGCTTCCTCCAAACACACCCTACCTGCCTGAAGTTGCCCATATCTCGTTAAAATTATTAATTTATCAAGTGGATTAATCCATTGATTAAGTTACAGACCTTGTGATTGAATCATTTCACTTCTGAACATTCCTGTGCTGTATATCACGTAAGCTTAACGGGGGACACTTTGCATCAAACCACAATATTCCCTATCCTCCATATCCAATTTATCATAAAATTCTGTTGATTCAGCTGCCAAATCATATGAAAAATTGATCTACTTTTGTTATCTTCATCTCTTTAATCCAACTCCATGCCATCAGTATGCCTTTCCTGATCTCTTGTCTCCTTATTTAATCTTTCTTCTTCTATCCAATTCAGTTTTCACTCAGGAATTAACTTCATCATTTCAAATAAATCCACATAATTAAAAATTTTCAATGACTTCCCATTGCATTTGGATTAATATCCAAACTTTTTACAGTGGTCTTCAAGATGTATATGATATTTACATGATATTTTGGCCCCTTTTCTCCTGAAGTTCCAGATCTACTAGTATTTCATTTCATCAAAAGAAACATTTTACTTTTTATTCCTGAATTCCACATTCACACGTTTTTTTACACAGCTTTTATTCCTACGTCTCTTATGAATAACTTTGCTCATTCTTCAATTTTAAAATCTAAATGTACTCAAAGAGGTTTTTTTTGAACTCTCTTGATTAAAAAGAAAGATGAATTCTTTTTCTAGCACATATTTTTCAACCGAATATTTCTCTATTTTGCTATTCTCTGTTAGAGGAACTCCCACTTCAGTGCTTTCTTTATTCATTTGTCCATTTTCCTGATGCCATCCAGAATGTAGAACTCTTTCATTTCCATGCAACTTCCAGGCCTACCATGCTGCCTTGTTGAGTTTTAAATAACTATGTGAATGAATAAATAAACAACCAAACTTCATTACAAATTATTTCTAAAGTTTTATAATTGGAGTGTTTCTCTTCAGCAGCTCTTACAGAGCCTGACCATTTGAATAGTTTGTCTAACCCATTACTTTTCTCTCCCAACTGTGGAGAGCTTTAGTAAGCAAAGAGCTTTTCATAACTCAAACAGACTCTTCTCAGTTTTCACTATCTTATCCAACTCAGTTTTTCAACATAGAAAGTAGCTTTCCATATCTGAAAATTATTTCAAGTAACTAAAATAATTTATTATAAGTCCAAAATGCTAAAAAATAAAAGCAAAAAATAACCTTAACTTATAAAGAGAAGTTAGAGATGGACTTATTTCCCTGTGGTCTAGAGGTCAGTTAGTCTCCTTAAAATGTTTGTACCCACTGGCACCAATGTGACATTTAGGCACTGAAAACATTTAGATAATAGGGAATCCACCAAATGGAAACTAATAAATGGTAATGTCATAATTCACCATAGGGGGACAGTGAGAAAGAGAGAAAGAGAGAATCAATTTTATTTATTTTTTATGTGGTTTTTGTTGCTCCAAGACTTTGTTTTGTATGTGGTGTTGGGGTTTGAACTTGTGTACTTGCACATGCCAGGCAAACACCGCCATAACTGCTGAATCACCGCACCAGCCCCTTATGATCGATCCCTTTTAAAAGTCTTTAGGGTCTTTTATTCTTCATAGTAAGCCCCAAATCATACATACTTTCAACATCTTAGAAACAGCAGGATGAAGTGTGTGCACCTACCTGGTTCCTGGATGATCCTTACCTGACAACTATGCCAGAGTTAAAGAAAATTACTCTCTCACAGTGCATACATAAGAAATGGTGTAGGATGACAAATTTAAGAGAGAAAAATCTCTGTTATGGTTTGAATGTGAGGTGTTCCCAAAAGCTCAAGTATGAGACAATGCAAGAGACAAGATGACTGAATTATGAGTCTTAACCCAAAGAATAAATTAATCCTCTTATAGGGATTAACTGGGTGGTAACTGAAGACAGGGTGTGGCTGGAGGAGGTAGGTCATTGGGGCATGACTTTGGGGCATATATTTTCTATCTGGAGATGGAATCTCTCTCTCTTTCTTTCTCTCTCTCTCCCTCCCCCTTTCTCTCTCTCCCTCTCTTCTTGATTACAATGCCCCAAGCCACTTACTTCCACCATACTCTTCTGCCATGAGGTTTAGCCTCAACTAAGCCCCAAGGAATGGCGCAGTCTGTCTCTGGATTGATATCTGTGAACTGTGAGGCCCCAAATAAACTTTTCCTCCTAAAATTGCTCTTGTCAGGTCTTTCAGTCACAGCATTAAAAAAACTGACTAAAACAATTCCTAATCAGGAAATATGCCAATAATTCAACTATTTATGACAACTTTGTGGGGTTTATCCATTTTAAAGTTTTTAAAAATTAATTTATAGAACAATGAAAAGAAACTTTCACTTTTTCTAGACCCACAACTTAGTGATACAATATATATATATATATATATATATATATATATATATATATATATATATTCATTATTTGCTTATCCATCTTCTAAGTTACATATATGAGTTTAAAGTTTTTCAAATAGCAACTTAAAACAAATAAATCATATTTCTTATCCCTCACAAATAATTTTTCTCTTAATGTCACTTCAGTAAGTAGCTCCATAATGATTTCCATATTCACTGTATGTAGATCCTGTTAATGATTATACTTTGCCCTAGTTTATCCAGTTAAAAAGATGGGCTGGCTGTCAGCAAATCAATTCCTAACATTAACTGTCTTTTATATGGCCTTGTGTTGTGTTATGCTCAGTGTGAAATTTGGACAGATTTATGTTCCTTTCTCTGCCTCCAAGTAATGAATCAAGCAGGGATAAATCTGTGTACCTCGAGGCCTCATATTCTTTGCCCAACTGGCTCCTGAAAAATCTTTAGTTTCTTTTGGAAGTAATTCTGCCTTCTGTGCCTTAGAGATGTCTTGGATCAAAGGCATAGTCTCTCACATCTGTTGTTTCTAGAAAGTCTCCTTCAGAAGAGGAAGGGCCTGTTGTTGCCACCTAGGAAAACACCTGTTATGATCCCGCTCATGCAGCAGGTGTGGTCTTAACACAGTTTACCTTTACATCCTTTCAACTACATATGCCTACCATTTCACTTGTCATCACAACAGCAATTTAACTAGATAACAGAAAAGTCAGAGCTAACGAGTGTGATATCAAATTGAATGAGTCTGAAAATTTGAACCTATCTGATTTTAATGTTGACTGTATATGAACATCCTCTTTAAAATAATATTTCACAAAGTGTTAGAATAGGACATCCTTGCTATTAAGGACACCATATAATGCATATTGATTTAGATGAAGCATTTAATGTTAGTTTATAGACATGTCTCCCCACCATAGCAGTTCACATCCATAGAAATGATGCCTAAATCATAAGGATTTTACCACCACTATTCCACCCACATTAGCTATGAGGTTTTATCAGATGCTTTTGTCAGGTTAATGAAGCATCTGAATATTAGAAGGAAGATATTCCCTCCACCATTGTCAGAAACTAGCTGGAAGACTTGACCCATTTAAATAACAAAAAACAAAAAGTTATCTAGACATAGCATTCGTTTCTCTTAGAGGCTTATTAAAGATAACAACAGAAGTATTTGTTTACAACTGAAATACTAGAAACATAATGAAATACACTCCCAAGGATGCAATCAGTCAGGAAACATCTTGCACAGGAAATCTCTGTGGGATTCTCTGACACTGTTGTGGGTCCTGTTGATTTCTCTGATGCCTAGAAACATAATGTAATCTGTGTTTAGGAGACATTTGATGATTTATATGGGAATGGCAATCTAACTCTTCTGGCTCAACAATTTGCTCATCAATTCTTTTCTGCTGTTATATTTCAGTAAAGAATTTCAAACCCAGGAGGTATTAATTTATCTGGATATTCTTTTGAAATTATTCTCTTAGGAAAAATGATATGAAAATAACATCTTTAAAATTGACAATTTAACCAAAAGAAAGACTTAGATGGTAAGAGAAAATTCATATAATTTATATATTTGTATTTGCACAAATCTAAAAGTTGATGGTATTTTTCTAAATTAATATGGTAGTTAAAACTGTAAAAATGTTCCCCCAAGACTTCTCACCCTGACACTAGAGACTGTGAATGTGTGATATTTCCAGGCGTAGAATATTTTATATCCCACACAAAAGGAACTTTGCAGATGTAATTAATATTACTGATCAATTTACTTTAAGAAAAGATATTATTTTGGATTATTGGGTTGACCTAATGAAATTGCATGATACTTAAAAGAAGAACAGAAGGAACCAGAGATCCTGCCAGGCTTAGATTGTTCTGCTGCTGTCCACATGGGGATTGATGGGACAACATGCAAGATGAAACAGTGACCTCTAGGAGCTGAAAGGCAGTAAGCTGACAGTATGCTAGGGAAGAGAGACTTCTACAACTCATGGAACTGAATTCTGCCAATAATTTAAATGAGCCTGAATGGGGATCCTTACCCAGTACCCATCCTTCCAATGCCTTGATTGAGATAATAAACAAATGTGGTCTAAAGATGCTAGCTTTATGGCAACTGACATACAATAATAGATAATACATACAAAGATACTCTGAATTTACTCTATCATTCTCTTAGAAATTATTATAGATAAAACGTGACAATACAAAATATCAAATTTTTATTTAATTTTCTTTGGTATGAGATTAATGAAAAATTTTTTTCTAATGTTAAATTACACAATATTAAGGTGCTGAGGATATTTTAGTTGATGAACCTTTGACAATTTTATGTTAAGATATATCAATCAGCCTAGTTCAAAAGTAAGCGAGAATTTAACATAAATGGTAGCTATTAAAAATTAGGCTTCATCTTTGTTTCTTTTTGAAGTGCTGTGGGTTAGACCTAGGACCCTGGCATCCTAGGCACCCATTCTATCTCTGAGGTATACTTCAGCCCCAAGTTTCAACTTCTAATGAAAAGGTAAATGAAAGACTTCCATTTTGAAAGTTTAGGTATTTGATTTTTCAACTCCTTCCCTTTACCTTGTCTCTAAGATCAAAAAAAGTATGTAAAATAAATTTCATTTCTTATTTAAAAGTTACAGTTTAACACATTTTATAAGGAAAAATACATTGTGTTGTATATATTGATTCTGATTTTTCTTGAGTGAATTAATTTTAGAACCAATTCCACCAAACAGCAATTTTTACTATGTGTTCACTCAATTCTAATATTACTTATGTGCTCTCAATAAACTCTTTTGAAAAGTCAGATCAAATTATAAATTAAGTGCAGTGAAAAGAATTTTACTTTGAAACAGATTATCTATTACATTCATAGAAGTGTTAATCTATTTTCAATCCTTTAATTTTATTCTTCAAAGTTCTCTTATCCTTTGTTACTTAGACACAAGTATCTTTAATATTGAGATAATTAAATAACTAATGGCTCAGAAACATTAGTGAGATACTTATCACCTTTTAATCATTATTATAGATTTCTGAAATGCATCACAGACTTAAAGCTTTATATCCATTGGATTAAAACCACTTAAAATACTTTGAATCATCAAATCAAGTAATTAGTTCATTGTACCTTACAATTAGTGCACAAATGTTTATTTCCTTTCCTGCATTCTCTTTCACATCAGGCTAAGATTTATGAGTAAATCCAGAAAGTCCATATCTACACAGCACTATTGGAGAGATGCTTTTTAGTCCTATGAAGTATTTCAATTCCTTCCACAACCTTCCTGTAACTCCTCTTTCTACAAGAGTTTCTTTTGTGGAGATACAAAATTTTATTCATTCATTCAATCATCTATCCACTCACCTACTTATTTATTCTCTACATAAATATATATTGTGCATTTTTATAGACCGCTAATGTTAAATTAGTGATCAAGAAATATTTACTGGATTTCTATTCCATTTTCTAGATAACAAAATTGATTACAATAAATATATATATATATATATATATATATAATACATTCTAAATTGACAGATGACAAGGGTAATATGGGCACATGAATATCATCTTAAAAGTATTAGAAAGGCCTCCCTAAATGGTGAAATCTAAGGAGAACACTTAAGAAAAACACAAGTTTGGTAAGTGAAGAATAATTATTCATTTCTTTGATTTTTCCTGGGGAACAGCAGAGAAACTCTACTAGTAGAAACTCTACCAAACTCTACGTAGAGAAAGTTAGAGATAGTATGGTACCACAGAAGAAAAGGAAGCTTAGTGCCTTGGGAAATATAGCGAGTCATTCAGTCCATGTGATGGGACTATGGAGTATAAGGACAGATTTGAGGTTAGGGATAAAAACAAACAAACAGTTTGTCAATAACAGAAATGGACCTTGCCATGTTTCATCTAGAGTAGATTTTATACATATAGTTTAACAAGTTATCGTATTGTACCTATTTAGATATTTATCACACTATTAAACATTACCAAAATAGCTAGGTGCAGTGGAACAAGCCTGTCATCTCAGTGCCTCAGGAGGATCTCCAGTTCAAAGCCAGCCTCAGCAACTTATTAAGAACCTGTATCAAATAAAATAAATAAATAAAAATGAAAAGGACTGATGATGTGGGAATTCCTGCTATCAAAAAAAATCAAAATAAAATTTCTCATAATGTAGAACAATTTTGATGGTTACAATAAATATATCCCTAAGCAGAAAAAATATTATTTTAAATTCATTCTAGAAATGCTTGCTTATATCTGTATTAAGTAATCTGTTTATTGAGTAACTCATGTATGCCAGTAGTGGCCAAGTAGTTTGTATCGAAATAACCTTTCCACTAATAGAGATGATGAAATCTTGAAGGTATATTTTTAAAGTATTTGAAGACACTAGAGAGTGAATAGGAAGGCAGAACTAAAGATAACTTGAAGCTTAGAAGAGGCTATTTAAATCAAGTGGAATTTACATTTATGCATTTCTTTGTCTATATGACTCCTTTGTCCTAATGACCAAGAATAGCTGGAATTTCCTTTTTTAAAAAGCCACTCAGCAATTTCAAACCTCTGGATATGAATTCCATCCCAACACTCAGCTGACTAATAAAGTGAACAGTCTATATGAAGCTTTTCACTAAGGTCCTATTGTTAACGTTAGCTGATTGAAAGAATTCAGTGGAGATTTTGGCTGCTGCCTACCTCATGGCAATAGGGTTTAAAAAGGGAACATAGTAAAGTTAACTGACTCTTAAACAAACCGTAATACTTTTCAGTGGAGGATAACAAAATACAAAGTGTACAATGTCCAGTGTATGATATATATTCCACAAGGTACACTGTACGATAAAAAATTAGCATGTGAATAGACTATAGAATGGGCTACACTAGAGGAATGTGGGCTAGTAGCAACAGAACATTCAAGGAAACAAACTTCAGTTGGAGTAGGAGTCATGAATATTAATTCAGCTAATTGAAATAGTTTTAAAATCTCACCCCAACTGATAACCTTATATATAATCTAATACATCATCACATGATTTTTCTCCACATAAATCAAATAGTGTTTCTTGTTACAAACATATTTTTAACTGTACATTGCTTTTTTGCTAAATAGTCTATTTAAACACTTATAGTTGGAACAATGCATACATCTATTCAAGGCTATAATTCAAATTTCACCATCTCCAACATTTTTTTCATCTCTTTCCCAGGGATAGCCACATCAATTAATAGTATCTCTAAAAAAATGAAAAGGTAAGCATCGTGGTGTGTGCCATCCGTGGTCCTGGGTGAGAATTTCTTGGGACATATATATCCAAGAGTGGAATTCTGTGTCATAGCATGTGTGAATACTTAAGTTATGTGAATCAGGCTTAACATTTCTCTAGAATGTCTGCACCAATCTACACTCCTGCACCCCATACATTCACCAACACTTGGCTTTATCCAGTTTTCTAATTTGTTTCCCTGTAATGGACATGAAGATGAACCACACTATAGAATGAGTTTCACAATGAACATGCATCTATCCATATTCATATTAGCCTTCAGTATTTCCTGTCTCTAAATTAACTATTAGTAAACTTTCTCAATTTTCCTGACTTTTTCTAATTGATTTCAGAAGTAACACAAATATTTTCAGTTTTATAAATCCCCCAGTTGTTCATATGCCCAATGATATTTTCCATGGTGTGACATACTAAATATAAAGCCTTAACTTTGATATAATTAAAATTATATGTATATTGCCAGATGATTAGTTTCTGAATTTTAATTTTTGAAGTTATTCTGTACTCTTAGTCTGTTACAAACTTTTCAATATTACCTTTCACTTCTATTTTAATCCATCAAAAATCCAACATTTGTGTCTAGCTTTGTTTTAATCAACAGTAAGTAATACTGAAGATAATCAGTTTTATTCTAAGGTGAATTACCAATTCATATTTTCAGCCATGTGGACACAAAGTGTCCTCTAAGAATTTGAATCAGTTCCCTTCCTTGTAGAGCTTTTGGAATGACTACCTGATCCATCAACAATTTTCTGCAACCTTTTCTTTTATTGATTTTGTTGGATAAATGAAATCCATGAAAAAATTTCTTCATGTTAGGTAAAGTATTCAGGATGTTTGTGTATTTGCTTTTGCTACTGGGCATTGAACCCAGGGACTCTTAACCACTGAGCCACATCATCCCAGCCACTTTTATTTATTTACTTTAGATTTTGAGACAGGGGCTGTCACTAAGATGGTTAGGCCCTTGCCAAGTTACTAAGTATGGCTTTGAACTTGCAATCCTCCTGCCTCAGTCTCCTCACCCTTTAGGTTTACATACATGGCCAATTGCACCCAGCCATCCAATTTTGTTAATTGCTGGATTCAGATTACAAATAGGGCATCTACTGACTAATGCATCCTGGTAAGGCAGAGCCAGGATAGAAACAAGACAAAATAAAGAAAGAAAAGAAAAATAAAACCCTAAGCCTCCTCTGGGACCACAGAACATTAATTTCACTTTACTTTTCCTTCCTTCTGATTCTAATCTTGTATAATATGATTAATTATATGTTTATCAACTAAAGCAGGAAATTCATATATAATACTTTTAGGGATTTTCCATGATCTCTATACTGATGTTTTCACTGTGTAAAAGTTTTATACATCTTTTGGTAATAATGGTCATTTAAAATTTTATTTTTAATGATGTGTTTTTTCCATCATGATATGCCACAACTATTTTCACTTTTAGTGTGTGATTATAAATTTTATGACACATAATACACTTAGAATTTTGTCTTTAATGTAGATTGAATGAGTAAATTGTGCAGTATAAAACATGGAAACTATTCAGTACAATGCGAAAGACAATACTTCTACCTAGTCTTCTGTGAGCTTTTATTAAGGATTTGTAGAAACAATGGGCTTATTAGTGGTTTTACATGTATATTATGTATACTTGCAATTTCCTTTAAACATCATTGTGATTTGCATTCTCCATGTAAATGCAACTTTGCATGAAAATTCTTTGAGTTAAAACAAAATTTTATTTCCTTTTTCTTTTGATTCTTACCTGTGTCTTTTCTTCTCTTACTTTTCAGAGTTAAAGTAAATTTTTCATATACAAATTTCAGGTTAAGAAATATGTTTACATCATAATATTATTGACAACCCCTGAACCATCTTGCTGGAATTTATAAAAAAATAAATAACAAGTCAATGTTGCAATAGAAATTTCAGTAAAGAGAACATCATAAAAATAGTGGTTTTTAATATAGTTTTACTATTCCTGGTTGAAAGTTTACATGGCAGAATAACACTAAAATTCTTTTTCTTGAAAATACAAATGCAGCACAGTATAAGGTTCAATGCCTAATACACTAATACTAAAGATTCCATTTATACTGACACAGAATTTAATTACAGTATTAATTCATCAAGATTTTTAAACTTTATGTGGAAAGAAAAATAAGGCAAAAAAGCATAGGTATTCTGAGAGTGTGCATACTTGGTGTTATTGCTTGGATATGAGATGACCCTCAACGAGCTCATGGATTATCCAGTGAAGCAATGCTCAGAGGTGAAATGACTAGATTATGAAAGCTGTAACCTAATTGGCAGATTAATACTTTTGATGGATTAATAATTTGAAAGGATCACTGTCTTGGCTGTAACTGTAGGTTGGGAGGGTGTGGCTGGAGGGAGCATGTGAGAGGTAGCATGCCATTTGGAATGATGTTTTGTTCTTGGAGCCTCACAGTTTGCTTCCCCACTGCTGTGAGCTGAGTAGTTTTTCTCTGCCATGCTCTTCTACCATGATGTCCTGAATTACCTCAGGCCCAGAGTAATGAGTTTGGTCAGCTACAGACTGAGACCTCTGAATTCATGAGCCAAAATAAAATTTTCCTCCTCGAAATTTTGTCAAGTATTTTGGTCAAAGTGAGAAAAAGTTGACTAACACACTTGGTCTTCAAATAGTCACCCTTCAAATGGATGTCTCTTATTGTATCACACACACACACACACACACACACATATACACACACACTTATACAACAAAGATATTATTCCTTCAAAACATTTAAAGTATAACAATAAAAAGTAATGATAGTACTGTATCTATTAATGAATAAATGACTGACACCACTAGATTTCAGTGGTTCTTATTAACTATGTAAGAATATATCATAGCTATTCAAATAATCCTGGTATCTTCCTAAATTAATAATATCCAAAATGACAACGAATGATTTAGACTACATGACTGAAGACACTGTGGTCATAAAATTCTAATACTAATCCAATGTGTAGATCAGAAATTTTTGTATTCATGTGTAGGAAGGCAGATTAATAAGAAATAAAGATAATACATTTGGCTTTAGACTTTCATAAATCTTTTCCCTGAACAACAGTGGGAATTTATAAAGGATACATATAAAATATAGACAGTGCTTCAAAGATAATCAGAGCTTAGAAATCTAATTATAGAATATTGTTCAAGTTTGTATGTTGAATTAAATTCTTGGAATAGGATTTAAAATATACAAATGGTTATAGATGTGAACACAAGCAAACATCAACAACAAAAACGCAAATGCTTTTGTGTGCTACCCAAAGAATTTTGCAGCTCCTTCTAAAACTGGGTTTAACATGTTTATATCTGAATCTCTTATAGAACTGCAGTTTCAAATTCAAGCTGATCAATCGTAGAATTTCTCTTATCAAAGTCACTCACCTGTTGCAGACATTCTACAGCACTGAGGTAATCTAATGGTGGCCTGGTAGAATGCATCCTGGGACACCAGGAGATGTGGCTGCCTACAGATCAGATCTTCCCTGCCCCCCAGATAAAAGTTGCCTTTGATATTTATTTCTATTGACTTTTAATTTCACAAAAACAAGTTTTGTAGCCCATACTTGTTTTCAGAGTATCCCTCAAAAGTGCAGCTGCTCCCTTTCTTGCTGAAGTTTAGGTTGATTACATTGAAACACTTTGTTCTTTGAAAGTTACTTCTAAATATCTTTGTTTGAACTCAATAAATACTGTGGTGAAGCTAAGGGGTCAGAGTTGCCTTGCCAGCTCTCTCCCCATCTGCCCCTGTATCCAAATTGTCTTTTGAGTCTTTATTTCATATAGAAGTCCAACCGTCCACAGCTGTCTGATGCAACTGGCTCCTAAAGAGGGGACAACGAAGAAGGACCAGAACAGGGACCGGAATATGGACCTGAATAAGTGCATCTTCCTGGAGAAAGCAAGTGTGGTATGTCTTCTGTACCCTTCCACTCCAAGGCTCTCAATTAGTGGGTAGGGAAATTTTTCTTTTAAAGGTTGGGACACAGTGGGGAATAATTCCTCATACAAACAACATTTTGTTTCACGTTTAAAATGTATGCTTAAGCAAGGAGGAGCTACTGTTGGCTGAGTCTCCTACACAGTTAATTAATTGAGTCTCAGAGACATGCTCACAGTTTCCAGAAGAGAGACTCTTAGATGTAGAAACCTGGGAAATAGTTGGAAAATGTTAAAGAAGGCGCACCAAGAGTACACGAATACCTGTGACCCTTCTCAAAGTGGTCCCCAGTTAACACTTGTTTGGAACTTTTTAGAGAAATAAAGGAATCTCCCATTCCTTCTAAAAACTCAGATCTTCCCAAATTTGAAAGGCCTGTTCTGCCATGCAGCCTTTACCATCCAATAAAGTGCTTAAAAAGGAGATCGATGATGAACAATCCAAATATGCAAAAATTAACCCTTTTAAAATCATGGCACAAACAGCTTCTGTGACTTCTCTACAGACAGCAGTTCCAGAGGGAGGAGAAATAGATGGAGGGGAAGTGAAAAGGCCAGCTGATTCAGATCCCATGCCTTCTGAGATGCTTAAAAGGCCTACATTCTTGTACTAGAGGAGAAACTACAACAGGGCTCAGATTTAAGAAGCTGACATGATAGGCCCAGGAATATCAGGAGGCACTAAGTCTTATGGAGTTTTCTTCACATGGACACAAGGAAGGAAAATGGAAAATTCATATTTGTCTAAATTTTCTTTGTTCTTAGTAGCTTTTCTCAAAGATTTCATGAGCTTTCATCATTTCAATGTGCACTGATTCAAAAGTGCACTCGGGTCTGCTAAAGATGTTTGCATGTTCCTATACTAAAGTAAATATGGCTCTTACATTTTTGGAAAGAAAATAATTCATTTTTTGAGCTCAATTTTACTGGTGAGTTCACCTATCAGTTTGTGCACCTAAATACATTTTTCAGTCGATCTTGTTTTTATGTAACTAGAGTTTTAATTCTGGTTTTTTACTGCTATCTTTATTCAAAGGTCAATTATTCAAAAGATAAATAAAAGCTCTAAAATCTTTGTTTCCTGTTGGTTTTTGTGTGCACACCTATACTGTATGTTTGTGTTATGTGTCTTATGTGTTGTATCAACATGGTACCAAACTGGCTTATAAATTAGCACACATAAATTAAATTAAAAATATGGATACAAATAACTTTAAGTTCACTTGACTTAAACATTTAAAAAGAGGTTCAATCTAAATTGGTTCAAGATACAAGTAAAGATGTGTTCAAGATTACTATACCACGTTATTCTAAGTGGTCAATCAATAGAGTGTTGGTTTCTGTAAATGTTTAAAGTATAACATTCATTGCTTCTATGATTATTTTTCTTCTATAGGGGAGAAATGGCTTGTGCTGACCCCACAGGCTTTCATTTCCAAAAAACAATTTATCTACAGGGGAGCCTGCCTAAGCTAAATGAACAAACTGTCACATTTCTCAGCAAACTAACATTTATCTGCAGAGGAAAGAAGAAGACTTTTGAACCAGATCCTAAAACTCAGGGAGATAAGTATAATCCCTCCTAACCAGAAAATCTGTAAGAATCTACAGTTAACAATTAGAACTAGTCAGCATGGCCCAAAGTGACCTGGAGTTGCCATGGCAGTAAGGACTGATGTCATCTTGCTGACAGTCAAAAGTCAAGGTGGACCTAGGCGGAACTCTGTAAATTCTCTGGGACTCCCAGTAAAACCGGAAGTACAGGAGAGGTAATATCTGAATATTTTTCGCTTATCTCAAGAACACTCTCTCCTCTTCTTGATGAAAGGAGATATCTAGCACTTTGGTGACTTAAAAAGAAAAACAGCAAATGGGTAAATTGGATTTGATATAACTGGAACAAACATTTACAAATGCGTCTTAGAGAAGAGACATCTGTTTAATTTATAGGTTAAGAGAAAACTAAGACATCAACTGCTACGTATGAATTCAAGCACTCTTCTAGATTTCTATAAGACTAAGTTTTAAAATGTGTTTTTATATAAATTGTTGGTAAAAGAAAAAAGGGAGTTTATGATTACTTTGTTTCTGGGTCTTCACTTAAAGGCAAGTAAAAATTCTAACAGGTGTAACTCTATATGCAAAGAGTACAGAAGGTTTCAAGCTGGTTTCAATTAAAAATACTATAAATAACAAAGTACTTTATTTCATTAAAAGGAGTAACTAAAAAATCAGCAATTTTATAAGGATTGCTTCAAAATGCAGATTTAAAAAGTGTCAGTAAGTTGATAAGAGATATAAGAAAGTGATAGGTATGGAAACATACTTTGATATGGAAATTAGAATGACAGAAATGTTTCTGGATGAGAAATTATGTTGTACGGTAGAGTAACAAGGTATAGAGTTTAAGTAAGTTGCAGAATTTTTTTAGAGGGGAAATATCAAAAGCCTGTGTGTTATTGGCACAATCTATTAAAGTTAAAAGTTATTTAAGGTTTCTGTCAAGGTCAAATATTAACATACTGTTATAAACCATAATCTAATTCTATGTGCTAAAGTAACATGGATTTCTAAAAATATTGATCTGTTTTTACCAAGATAATTTCTTATCTGTTAAGTTTTATTAGGAAAACTAAATCTTAAAGAAATTAAAATTTGTACCTGTTTTAAATGATTACTTCATAGTTGTTTAAATGAACAACTGTTTTTAGGTTATTACAACATAGTTGACACCTTAATATATGTAACTAGAAGTATTTTTAAGAATTGAATGTTTATCTGAGCCTTGTTTAGTGTTATATAAGTTTGTGAAATAAAAATTTATGAAGGGTCACAGACAAGAAAACCCATATGCCTTCTTTTATACATTGTATCTGATATAAAAGGGCCACACTGTTATTTGCAAACCTGTCTTATATCTGTTTGTTGTAACTACACAAATGTTTCATTGTTATATAAATGAGATGCATTTACACATCAGATAATAAGTCTATTTCTGATCATTAATAATGTCTACTAAATGTATATTTTAAAAGTTGAACCTACTTAACTAATGTAAGGATACCTTTATAATGGATCCCAGTTTTGGTGTATTAGATATATTTATGTCCTCCAAGCATATAACTCATTTAAGATGTAAAGCTTAGGAGGGCACTTTTCCAAACTGGTATTTCCAAACTAAAGTTGTCTACAGTGGTAATCTCCTTCAGACTGATATAAAACCAACAAATTTATTTGGGGATTTATTTATGTCATTTAATATTTGGATGAAATATTGGATAAAAATTTCCTGTCAATAAATTATACATAAAATTTTGCTCTTTTCACCAGTATGGAAATTTACATGTATTTTGAAAAAGTAATAGGAGATCCTGATTTGCTTAAAGATTAACAATGTGGAATATAAAAACCTTTTCCACAAAAGGAAAGTTAGGAGCTCTCTTAATTTTTGTTTGATTCACGTTTCAGATGTAAGGTTGTATCGTGTTGACTACTATTTATGTAGACTCAAAAACAACATATGAGAACTATGTAGAAGATATTTGAGAGGTAAATTTCAATTTCAGAAATAACATTTTACCTAAGACTTGTCAAGAGGCCAGCCTTGTCTGAGTTAAGACTCTGCCTCTTACCTTATTTCTCATTAGGATGGCTCCAAAATAGGCTAGAATTAAACTTATTTAAAGGTATGGTCAAAAAATAGATTTTTGTTGTAAAGATTACTGTGGTCTCAAAATAAAATAAACCAGGGGCTATAATAGATAACTAAGTAAAGGTTTGTGTAAATTTTAAAAGCATTTAGTTTAAAAACAGAGATCAAACTTGTAATTAATTTGATATATAACTGAATTGATAAAAATATGGGTCTTTATAGAGGATAAAAGATACCAAAAAGTATATTAGTGTTCATTGTTGTAAACTTTGTAACTGTTGTCTGTTAGTGCTTTGCAGAAGTACAACTTCTAATATAACAATTTAAGTTAATTTGAGATAATATGCCATCAATTATAGGAAAGAATAGTATAACGGTGACTTCTAATAATAATAATGACCCCAATTAGGTGAATGTGTTAAGTAACTGTAAAATTATAGACATTAAAGTAAAAGCATAGTATTCCTACTTCAAAATTGGTGACAATAGCCTTCTGGATGTTTAAAAACCTAGAGAGTTAAGGAAGTGAAAGGGCTAAAAGAAAGCAGCTATTTTGGCAATTTCCTTTAAGATAGCCAAGACCCAGGGAAAAAAACAGACACCTCTATAGGCCCTAAACCACTGTTGAGTGTCACCCAAACTCCTGATCAGGGGGTTCAAGAGGACCCTGCAGAACAGGAAACAACCCATATGCATGCTGCAAATGAGGGTCAGTGGATAAAGAGATGTCCCTGGTGCATCCCAGAGAAGCCAAATGTGGTTAGCAGGACCCTGATCCAACCTGGCAGATGGCACAACTGGTAGAGGAAGACTGAAAGAGCTGGGAAGCTTCCCACAAGCTCTGAAAGTGACCTATAAGGGATCTCCGTTGACTCTGTAACAGTACACAGAAACAAGGTCAATTTTTGACCAACTTGGTCTTAAATGCCTGGCAGGAAAGTATAACCAAAGAACAATCATAAATAGATATTTTAAAAAACCACAAAAATGTATGAGAATTTTTTCTTCTTAAATGTAACTTGATATACATTTACGTCAGCCTTACCGAAACTGTGTTTAAGATTAAAAAAAAGAAAGAAGTCTTATGCATAAGTGTCTAATAATAATCAGAAAAGACTCTGCTAAAATGATGCTTACAATAAGTTAATTCTTCTGATCTAAAAGAAACATCAAAAAATTCTGGATCTTGGGATGTGTACAGGCAAATAAAACTATTAATGTTTACTTTCCTAACTTCACTTGGCTGTTACCACTGTTAGAACCTCTGGTAATTATACTTTTGCTACTATTGCTCAGCTTTGATCTTTTTGATCTAATAAAGTTTGTATCTTCCAGACTGCAATGATTCCATGTTAAGATGGTAAGATAAGAATTTCAACCCATGCCTGCAACTGAGACCAGTGTCTAGCTCCTTTAGAACAGCTAGGATGAAGCTTTTGATCTCTGACTAGGCAGAGTCATCACCCCTTGTCAGCCTGAAGCAGCCATAGAAGACAGATCTATACCACTCATCAGTCCACAATTGTATTAAGGTTCAAAGTATCAAAGGAAGGAAAAGAGATAAAGAAAAAGGATTAAGAGAGAAAAATACTAAGTCTTGGGTAAACATATTCAAACCATCGAGATGTGAAAGGCAGAGTTCAACATGTCTTTGGCTTGAATGCCTGTGGCTTTGCCTTTGACCTGTGTCCTTGGCCTTTCTCCTTGTAAACTGAGGAAATACACAGGGAAAGAAAGTTGGTGTGAAATTGTACCACTCCATCCTGAATCCATAGGACGTCTGCCAGATGTCACAACCAAAGGAGGAAGACCTTTGCATAGGGAAGGGCCCTTTACAAGATTCAATTTGGAAACTGTATCTCACTAAGAAGTCTCTAAAAATTTGAGATAGATCATATGCCTCTAATAATTTTAATAGTTTTATTACTCTAATGATAGCTTTATGAAAAAGGGTATATTTGACTCCCTTGGTAAGGAGTTACTGTATAATCATAAATGCATATAAAGTAACATTATGATATGCATTTTTTTCTTTTTGTTTTTTTTGAAATTTTAAAAACTTTTATTGGTGCATTATAGTTGTACATAATAATGAGATCTGTTGTCACATATTCCTAGATGTACACTATAAAACAATATAATTTGATCAATATCCCCTCTCCACTACACCCTTCTACCTCCTTCCTCCCATTCCCCAATCGTTTGCCTCTCTTCTGGGTCATATATTTATCCAAAAACAAAATAAAATAATAAAAACCTCAAGAACAGTATCACAAATTTATACTATGAAAAAAATTTTATATACATGACTATAGTATGTACAGTGACAAAATTATAAATGCTTGGAATGTACCTTTCTTTATCTCAGTTCCAATCCCTTCTCTTCCTTTCCTATCATCGCTTGTTATTCTTTGATACATATTGACAATAGGATTAAGCATTTACATTTTTAAAGGCATGCTTGTTGAAATATCTTATGCAGTATCTTGCAACTATGTCTCATAAATACTAACAAATTGCATTTTTGTTTTATGGTTCTAATCCATGATGAGTTCATCTACATTTCCCCCAAGCCTGGTTTTACCTCCAGCCACCACAAGTGAGAGAAAATATTTGGCCCTTGACTCTCTGGATTTGGCAAAATTTGCTCAGCATGATTTTTTCCATTGCCATCCATTTACCTTCAAGGGATGTGATATCATTATTCCTAACAGCTGAGTAGAACTCCATTGTACATGTATAACAGAGCTTTTGGATCCATTCATCCAGTCAGGGACATCTGGGTTGGTTCTATAATTTTGCTATTGTAAATTGAACTGCTATGAGCAAAGATTTTGCTGTGTCACTGTAATGTGTTAATTCTACCTCCTCTAGGAAAATACCCAGAAGAGAGATACCTGGATCATATGGTAGATCTAACCCTAATTTTTTAAGGAGTTTCTACACTGCTTCCCAGGTGGCTGTACCAGTTTGCAATTGCACCAACAGTGTGCTAGTGTTCCTATCTCCCCACAACCCCTCCAACATTTGTTATTGTTTGTGTTCTTCATCTTTACCAGTCTGACTGGAGTGAGGTGAAATCTGAATATAGTTTTGACTTGCATTTCTCTAATTACCAGTGATTTAGATAGAACATATTCTTATGTATTCATTTTCTTGCTCAATTTCCTCTGTTGAGTCATTTCTGTTTAGCTCTCTGGTCCATTAACTTATTGGATTATTTGTGCTTTTGTTACTGAGATTTTTGAGTTATATGTTTATTCAGGATATTAGTCCCCTGACAGAGGGATAACAGGCCATGATTCTCTCCCATTCAGTAGGATTTCTCTTGACTGTTTTGACTATTTCCTTGGCTATACAGAATTTTTTTAGTTTAATAGCATCCCATTCATTGATTTTTGACTGTAATTCTTTCACTTTAGAAGTCTTGTTGAGGAAGTCATTGTCAACTCCCAGATGCTGGAGTGTTGGTCCTAATTTCTCTTCTAGCATTTGTATGGTAACTGGATTAATTCCTAACTTCTTGATCCATTCAGATTTGATATTTGTGTGATGTGAGAGATAAGGATATAATTTCAATTTTCTGCAAGTGGCTATCCAGTTTGTCAACTATTTGTTTAATAGGCTGTCTCTTCTCCATGTTATACACTGACCTCTTCTGTCAAGATTATATGTTTAAAGCTTTGTGAGTTTGTCTCAGAGTCTTCTATTCTATTCCATTGGTCTTCATTCCTATTTTGATACCAGTACCATGTTGTTTTTAATACTATAGCTCTATAGTATAATTTTAGATCTGGTATTAGAAAGCCACCTGTTCATCTTTCTTCCTTAGTAGTGTTTTAACTATACTGATTTTCTTGTTCCAAATGAATTTGAGAATTGCTTTTTCTATATTTGTAAAGAATGACATTAGAATCTTGATGGGGATTGCATTGAATCTGCATAGTGCTTTTGGCAGAATGGTCATTTCAATTATATTAATTCTCCCTAACCAAGATGGTGTAACACATTCCCATCATTTCAGGTCTTCTGCAATTTCTGTTTTCAGCATTCAATAAGTTTCCTTGTAAAGATTTTTAGTTCTCTTCTTATATTAATTCCCATTAATTTTATTATTTTAGAGGATATTTTGAATGGGACACATTTCCTGATTTCTTCTTCTGGCCTAATATTGTTAGTGTAAAAAAAAGCTATTGATTTATGGGTGTTGATCTTTTAGCCTGCTACTTTGACAAATTTGTTTATTAGTTGTAGCAGTTTTCTTGTGGAGTGTTTTTGATCTTCCAGTTATAGCATTATGTCATCAGCAAAGGGAGATTTTGACTTCCTCTTTTCCTATTCTTATCTCTTAGATTTCCTTCTCTTGCCTGATTGCTCAAGCCAGGGTCTCAAGGACTTATTGAATAAAAGTGTTGAAAGTGGGCTGCCTTGTCTAGTTCATAAGTTTACTGGAAATGTTTTCAACTTTTCTCCATTTAGTATTATACTAGATGAGGGTTTGGCATACATGGCCTTCACAATTTTAAGTTCCTTTGATCCCTATTTTCTCTAGAGTTTTGATTATAAAATGGTGTTAAATTTTATCAAAGGCCATTTCTGCATCTACTAACATGATAATATTAATTTTGTCCATAATTCTGTTTAAGTGGTGAATCACATTTATTGATTTCCATATTTTGAACCAGCCTTGTATACCTGGAATGAAGTCACTTGATCGTGATGAATTATTTTCTTGATGTAGTTTTGAATGGGATTTGCAAGAACCTTATAAAAGATTTTTCATCAATATTCATAAGGGATATTAACGTGTAGTTTTCTTTTTATTGATGTGTCTTTGTTGGGTTTTGGTATCAGAGTTATGGTTGGTTCATAAAAAGTGTTTGGAAGAATTCCTCTTTTTCAATTTATTGGAATAGATTGATAAGAGGTTAGCTCTTCTTCAAAGGTGTGGTAAAACTCAGCAGGGAATCTATCAGGTCCTGAGCTTTTTCTTCTTTGAAAGACTTTTAATTGCTGTATGGATTTAGTGCCTGTTATTGGATTGTTTATTATTTTAATATTGCCCTGCATCAATTTGGAGATGTTGTATGGGTCTAGAAATTTGTCCATGTCCTCCAGATTGTCAGATTTAGAGGAGTATAGTTTTTCAAAATATGTTCTGATAATCTGTTTGAGTTCAATGTGGTCAGTGATGATCACCCCATTTTCGTTAAATTTTTTGTTGATTTGCTTTGATTCTCTTCTTCTTTTAGTTAAGTGACCTAGGGGTCTGTTGATTTTATTTATTTTTTCAAAGAACCAGCTCTTTGTCAATTTTTTTATTATATTTTCATTCTCAATTTCAATGATTTCAGCTTTGATTTTAATTATTTCTTATCTTCTGCTGGCTTTGGGATTAGATTGTTCCTCCTTTTGTAGAGATTTGAGGTGAAGCATAAGCTTATTTGTTAGGGATCTCTCATTATTTTTAATGTAGACACTCAGTGCTAGAAATTTTCCTCTTCAGAATGCTTTCATGGTGTCCCAGAGGTTTCTATATGTTGTCTTCATTCTCATTCTATTCGAAGAATTTCTTTGATCCAATCTTCATTCAATAGGGTGTTATTCAGTCTCCATGTATATGTGTGTTTTCTGTGATGATTTTTGCTATTAATTGCAAGGGTCATGATATCATGGTCTGATAGGATACATGGACTAATTTCTACTTTTTTATATTTGGTGAGATTTCCTTTATGAATTAGAATATGATCTATTTTGGAGAAGGATCCATGTGCTGTTTAGAAGAACATATAATCTGCCAATTTGGGGTGGAATATTCTGTAGATATCTGTTAAGTCTGTTTGATTCATTGTGTTGTTTAGACTGGAGATATGTTTACTGTTTTTTTTCACTTTGATGATCTGTCTATTGGTGATAGAGGTGTCTGAAAATCTCCCAGTACTATTGTGTTAAGGTCTGTAGTGGTTTTATATATTGGAGTAATTTTTCCACCTACTTGTGAGCATTGGTGTTTGGAAAGTATATATTTACTATGATTATATCTTCTTGTTTTAATGTTCCCTTTACTAGGAAGTAGTGGCCTTCTTTATCTCTTCTGATTAATGTTGGAACTCCACTTTGTGAGATATAAGAATTGCAACTCCAGCTTGCTTTCTTGGGCTATATGCCTTGTAGATTTTTTTCTGTACTTTCACCCTCAATCTCTGGATGTCACTGGTTTTAAGGTAGGTTTCCTGTAAGCAGAATATTGTTGGATTTTGTGTTTTGATCCAATGCGCTAGTTTGTGTTTTTTTAATTGGTGTGCTGAGCCCATTCACATTCAGTGCTAGAATAGATGTGGTTGTGGTTCACTGCCGTTGTGTTTTATTAGTAAATTCTGTGCTGTCTTGGTTGTCTATTGATAGCATACACCTTTATTGAATTTCCTCTGTCTGTGGGTGTTGAGAAATATTTGCCTGTTCCTCTATCTGGAGTTTATCTTTAAGGATTCTTTGTAATGCTGGTTTTCTGTTTAGGAATGATGCAAGTTTTATTTTATCATGAAAAGTTCTTATTTCTCCATCAATTTTGAAGCTGAGTTTTGCTGAGTACAGTATTCTGGGCTGCATGTTGTGTTCATTCTAATGTTGAAAAATATCCTTCCATAATCTTCTTGCTTCCAGAGTCTGAGCTGAATAATCACAAGTGATTCTTATTGGTTTGCCTCTGAATATGATTTGGCTTTTCTCCCTTGCAAATTTTAATATTGTATCCTTGATTTCCCTGTTGTACATTTTGAACATGATGTGTCCTGGTGAGCTTCTCATTTGATTAGGCCTATTGGGTGTCCTATATGCTTCCTGGATGAGCATATCTGACTATTTTTATATAGGAAAATGTTTTTTAATATTTCTTGCAGAATGTTCCTTATCCTATTTGTTTATGTTTCGATTTCTTCCTGTATCTCAGTTACTCTTATATTGTTTCTTCTCATTTCATCCCACCCCAGACATTTAAAAAATTGTGTTCCTGTTCTGTAAGGTTTTTTTTCTTTTTTGTCATCTGTTCGTTCAAGCTTGCTTAGCCTGTCCTCATTGTCAGAAGTTCTTTCTTCAAGAACTGAAGTTCTGCTTTCTATAGAAGTTAATCTAGTATTAAATTCTCCCATGGTTCCTCTCATGTCATTGACTGCAGATTTTAGCTCTATTACTTCCTTTTTGAGTATGTGTATCTCTTTAATAATAGAGTTTTTCATCTCTTGAGTTTTCTCAGTTATTCTCTTTATTATATCTTCTTTTAGTTCACTGTTTCTTTTAGTAATCAGATTATTGATGATTTTTTCAAGGTTTTCATCTCAGTCCCTATCTGTGTCATCCTTTTTAGAGGAGTTTTAGGTTTTAGGTGACCCTTTCCTATTTTTATTCTTCATTTTTTAAGAGCTTCTTCTGAATTGAGATTTCCTGTGTGGAAGGTAGGGTTTTCCTGGGCACTGGCTAGGCCATGACCAGAAGAATCCTGTGTCAAGGACTAGTCCAGGCAGGGATGCTCCTCCAGTTGGTCCTGGGCATGTGATGGAGCCTGGAGCAAAATAGGCCTGGGCCTGTCCTTCAGTTGAGCAGGGGCTGCTTCAGACAGCAGAGTTACATGGAGATATTCTGAGTGGCTACTAGCAGGGACCAAAGGAAGAGGAGACCAAAGTAAGTCCAGACTGGCACACAGGGCATCAGGGGCTTTTATCAATTGAGTTCCTACTGGTGGTGTTCTGGATACCTGCCATCTAGGACCTAAAGAGGCCTGGACCTTCACATGAAGATTCAGTTAGGCAGTGGCAGTGCGGAGGGGGGCAGCTGCTCCTCTGTTCTTGACAGGGGTCTTACCAGTGGTGTCCTGAGCACTTGTATCCTGTCTGCTAGGACCTAAAGAGGCCCAGACTATATGCAGAGGTTTGGGTAGGCAGGGGATGCTCCAAACATGAAGGATCTTCCTCCAGTAGGTCCCCAGAGGGAGCTGCTAGGGGGCTGCTCTGACAGGGTCCTCCTAGTGCTGTCTAATCACATGACTGCCAGGACCAAAATAGGTCTAG
The DNA here is from genome assembly GCA_004027875.1 of Aplodontia rufa. Classification (NCBI taxonomy): domain Eukaryota; kingdom Metazoa; phylum Chordata; class Mammalia; order Rodentia; family Aplodontiidae; genus Aplodontia; species Aplodontia rufa. The sequence goes on from PVKS010004560.1 coordinate 89,910, forward strand.
AAGTATGTGGGGTGCTGAGGAGGTGGAGGCTGCTCTGGTCATGGAGGATCTTGTTCCCATAGGTCTTGTGGGAGCTGCTCCAATGGGGTCCTCCTAGTGGAGTATGATTGTGTGCCTACTGGGACCAACAGAGGCTAGAGGCATGCAGGGCCTGCATTTGTTCTTAAATCAGAATTTCCCTCACATTGCCCACACCCCAGTCTCTTGATAATTCTATATTTTTCCCCTACAAGGGATATAAATGCTTTAATCTTGAATTTTCCAGAATTAAATGATTGCATGTGTATTATTTTTATTCTCAAGGGGATAAAGAGTATGCTATATTGTTGATTATCTCCCTAGATTTCCCCCCATCCTCCCTCTCACCTTACCTTTTCACCTACATTCTCCTCCACCCAATACATCTGTGATTGTTCTAGATTTTGTGATTGCCATGCCTTTGTTGGATCTAATACATGAGTGTGACATTTCACCCAAACATGGGGTTTCTCTAGTCCGCCAAAATGAGGGGAAACATTCAACCTTTGACTCTCTGAGTTTGGTTAACTTTGCTCAGTGTGATTTCTTCCACTGTCATCCATTTACTTTCTAAGGCCACAATACCATTGTTTCTAACTACTTATTATAATTACAATGTGTGTGTATCTATTTATTTATATAGATAGATAGATAGATGGATAGATATAGATATCAATATATAGACATAACTTTATCACAATTTTTGGATCTATTCATCCAGTAAGGGTCATCTGGGTTGGTTCCATAATTTAGTTGTTGTAAATTGAGCTGCTATGAACATAGATTTTGCTTTATCACTGTGCTGATTCTAACTCCTCTGAGAAAATACCCAGGAGAGGGATAGCTGGGTCATCTGGTGGATCCAATGCTAATTTTATTGAGGAGTCTACACACTGCTTTCCAGAGTGACTGGACCAGTCTACTGATCCACCAACAGTGTGTTATTGTTTCTATCTCCCCAAAACCACTCCAGAATCTGTTATTGCTTATATTCTTCATATTTGCCAATCTGACTGGATTGAGGTGAAATCTTAATGTAGTTTTGACTTGCATTTCACTGATTGCTAGTGATTTAGAACACTTTCTCATGGATTCATTGACTTGCTTTATTTCCTCACTTGAGAAGTTCCTGTTTGGCTCTTTGTTCCATTTATTGATTGGATTATTTGTGATTTTGTATTACATTTTTTGAGTTCTTTATAAATTTTGGATATTAGTCCCCTGTAAGAGGAATCACAGGCTATAAGTATCTCCCATTCTGTAAGTTGTCTCTTGACAATTTTCATAAAATCTTTAGCTGTGCAGAAGCTTTTTAGTTTAAATGCACCCCATTCATTGATTTTGGGCTTTAATTCTTTCACTTTGGGTATGTTCTTAAGAAAGTCTTTGCCTACTTCCAACTGCCGGAGTATTGATCCTAATTTTTCTTCTAGCAGTTGTGTGGTAGCTTGTTTTTCCTAATTCCTTCATTCATTTTGATTTGATTTTTGTGCAAGGTGAAAGATAAGGATCTAATTTCAACTTCCTGCAAGTGACTGCTCAGTTTCTCCAACATCATTTGTTGAATAGGTTCTCATTTCCCCGTGCTATGTACTGACCCCATTTGTCAAGTGTTTAAATATTTGTGAGTTTGTCTCAGAGTCTTTTATTCAGTTCCACTGGTCCTTATTCCTATTTTGATATCAGTACCATACTGTTATTGTAACTGCAGGTTTACAGTATAGTTTTAGATCTGGTATTGCATTCATCTTTCTTGCTTAGAAATGTATTGGCTATTCTGGTTTTCTTTTTTTTATTTTATTTTTGAGCAAACTTACAAGATTTTAACAAAATAATATAAATGTTTATATATTCTGGATATTGAATTTATCCCCATGAGTGCCCCCCCCCAATTACCCTCCCTTATCCCTCCATTCCTCTTCCCATTATAACTCTAAAAAAAGTATTAGATTGTAAAGCATTACATCTTATCTGGATTTAACTCATGCTACTAGACCAACTTTCTCATTGTCCAGGGTCTAGTCCCCACCTCCACAGATGAGTGGAGACAATTGACCCTTAGATCTCTGGGTTAAGCTGATTTTACTCATCATGATCTCTTCCATAGCCATCCATTT